>PVKS010000932.1:0-161398 GCA_004027875.1 Aplodontia rufa
ACCCCCACAGGCCTCCATTCTCTCATCTGTACATGCAGAGGTTGGACTAGATGACCTGTGACCCCCACAGGCCTCCATTCTCTCATCTGTACATGCAGAGGTTGGACTAGATGACCTGTGACCCCCACAGGCCTCCATTCTCTCATCTGTACATGCAGAGGTTGGAATAGATGATCTGTGACATGCCTCCCAGCCTGAAACTCACTTGCTGTCCCTCTAGCCCTCCTCCTTCCTGTGCTAGCCCAGAAGCCTACTCATTATCCAAGAGCCCTTGTTCCCTGGCAGGACAGGGGAAATACAGCTCAAAATGTGAATCCTTGGTACCTGACAGCAGGACAAGAGGTCAGCAGACCTGGGCTCCTGTCCAAGTTTTGTCACTATTTAGCCTTGTGATTCTGGGGAAGGCACAGTTTCCTATCTTAGTTTTGTCTTTTGTGAAACATGTGAGAAGGACTAGGAGGTTCTGCAGGAGAATCCATCTCTAGATCTCAGGATTTGCAATTTTCCCTTCCAAAATACTGCCGATAAACATCTTTACAGACTGAGCCTCCTGACAGAGAGATTATGAGCCATAGCTCTGCCCTCAATGAGCTCCAAGTCAGGTGGGAAAGACATGCTGTAAAAAACAAAACAAAACAAACCCTGAAGGTACGTGTGATAGGTACTGAGTAGATTAGAGATGAAGGGAATGCATGTGGCAGCAGAAAAAGGGGTCCAAGTAGGTGATGCAGGAGCTGAATCTTTAAAAGACCACGTAGGAGTTTGCCAAGTGGATGAGGCTTGATGTATTCAAGACAGAAGGAACTGCATGTACTAAGGCAGGAAGGTGTGAATCTGCATAGGAACTGCCCGTCGTTAGGGTGACAGTGACATTCTGGGAGTCTTTGCATTAACTGCTTCCTCTCTCCCCCACCCTAGAATAAGCTGGTACTCTCTGGGTTGTGGGTGAGGGAGATTATGGTTGATATCTCAGTGCGGCCTCCCTGTCCATAAAGCACATCACCAAGGAGATGATGACTTGAAGAACAAGTCTCCTTTTCCATCTCTTGCCTTTATCTATTCTCTGAATTAGATGCAGTGAAGCAGGCTGAAATTAGGGAATTGGCTCAAATGGCCCCAAGGTGACCCACAATTCTCCAGCCTTGCACATCACCAAACCAGATCAGAGGAAGAAGGGGGCTCTGCAAAATGGGACTCAGAGGCTGCGTTGGGTAGTTTCGGTTTGCTGGGCATCCTCCCCTGTGCAGCCAGAACACATGATCTGTCCTACATCTGTGGCAGCCTGTTGTGGCTCCCTGGGGAGCTGTCCAAGTCCTCTGCAGAGAGATGGAGTTAACTTGTCCCTTCTCCGTGAAGGACGTCCTGCAACAGAAAAGCACTTTCCCCTGCTTCTCGATGTGGTTGCTGCAGTTCTGGTCTGCAGCTCCTATGCCTGGCTCTGTACACTCCAAAATACACAAGAATAGCATAAAGGGGAGATGCATGCATCCAAGACATCCTTAGCTGTGAGCAGACCCACAAACAGTGAGCCACAGGGTTAAATTAACCTGGCTCAGGGAAAGCCTGGAAGCGCCGGTAAGCATTCTGCTGGCTTGGCGTGCTGTGACAATTTATACCCAAGAAAAAAAGGGGCCACAAGTCAAGGAAATACCAGAAACACTGAAGGAGCAGGCACATTTGCCAGATGGTTCCTGGGGCACAATTGTATTTGCAGAGTGACGGTCTGCAGGGGGAGGTCCTTTCATCAGAGAGCAAAGGCGCTGGCTGACGGCTCATTCATTATCCAAGGCTGAGGTTTGGTGGCTTTGAGCACACCCACGCTCATCCTCTCTTCCCAAAATCTTGCCACTGTGATTGCCTGAAAAAGAAGAGGCATTCAGGATTGGGCCTCTCCAAAATGCTTGCAGCTTGGCTTCCTTAGGCACCTACCACCTGTATCTTCTTTCCCAACTTAAACCTTTCAATCCATTCTCTCCATGCCAGCTGTCATTCTCTCTTCTTAATGTTAACTGACGAGATTTTGTAAATGAAACAGCTTGGGCTCTGATGATATGGTTTCAGTTATGCTGCCAGGGCTGACCTAGGTGGCAGTAGGGATGAGGCTGAGAGTGGTGAGTGGGTCTTAAAACACAAATAACCAGAAAGGCATTTAACACTAGCAGAGAATTTTCAAGAACTTATTGCTCTTTTCCTTGTTACAGATTTTGAGCAGTAGAGATTATGTCTGTTTTGGCTGTGCTGCCTACTGAGGTGGAATAGGAGTCATAGCCTCAATCATGCTGACGCCCCCAAAAGCCTTGGTCATCAGGGAGATGGGGTGAGGGTAAGTGGGCCATCAATGCAAGCTATCACTCCAGAGATATCTTTTTTTTTTTTTTTTTTTTTTTTTAGAGAGAGGGAAAGAGAGAAGCAATTTTTATTTAGTTTTTCATGTGACTTTCATTCCTCTGACAACTCGTTGTGTACGTGGTGCTGGGGTTCGAACTCGCGTACTCACACATGCAAGGCAAGCACTGTAACCGCTAAGCCACTGCTCCAGCCCCCCAGGGATATCTTAATATTAGTGGATGGTGGCCTTCCTCTGCAGAAGGCCAGCATCACAGCAAGCAGTTGGCAAGGTTGCGTAGAGGTGTGTTGCAAAGGCACTCATGGATTAGGAGTCATCTGTTAATAATTCATCTGTTTTTTGCCACTTCGAATTATACTGTGATCTTCTTAAGGATAGAGTGGCCTCCTAATGCCTCACTTTCTCTGTATCCTGGTACCATGCCTGTCAGTGTGGCATCAAAGGGTTGAGTGGGAAATGTACACATTTATTCATTCAGATGTTCATTGACATCTGGTAGGACAACCTTCAGCAAGGTGGTTAACCTCAATAGGCCTCTGTTTCCTTGGATTTATTTGTGCATTTAAATTTTTATTTTTTGCAATGCTGGGAATCAAACCCAAGGCTCTGTGCAAGCTAGGCAAGCACTCTACCACTGTGTTAGGTCCCAATCCCATGTTTCCTTGGATTTAAATGGGACTCATTTAAATGACACAGTGTGGTTCTCAGGAGGCATCATCTTCCCTTTCCTTTCTCCCTCCCCTGGATATGATACATGGCGGTGAATAAATGAATAAATCATTTCAGAGATGAACACGCTTTGGCATCTTCCTTAGATACACTCATATTCCAAAAAGACCATGTATGGCAGATTAAAAAAAAACAAAAAATCAACCAACCAGGTAACCAAATTTGCAGTTTATAGCAGGAGGCAGCCACCCTATGGAGGATTAAAATAGTTTTCAGCAGATGACATGCCTCTATTGAGGGTTTTATTTATTTATCTTTTTTTTCCCCAGTGCTGGGAATCAAACCCAGGCCCTCAAGCATATTAGGCAAGCATGCTACCACTGAGCTACACCCAGACTTTTTGTTTTTTAAAGGGAAACACAAAGAAACTACCTTGGGGAAACAATGCGACAGGGCCTCACGTCTGACCTCTTTTACCTCGTTGATAAAAGCAGTACAACAGTTGGTGCCTCATAAATGCACACCAAAGATTTTGCCTCCTTAGGTACTGAAGTAGCAAGCCTGGCTGGGAGCCACAGGAAGTCCTGGAGCTACAGTGTCCTCTAGTGGGGAAGAACAGCCACATCTTTCCACAGAGTGCCCAGAATTGGGCGAGTTCCCAAAGATGCCCCCACTACAGCCACCAGAGCAGACTTCTGGAAAATAACAAACAATACAATGCCCAGGAAGGGCTTTTCTGTATATATCCTCAAAGACAACCTTGCAGTCACATTTGTTTCTTAAAATTCATTAGGTGTCATTCAAATAATGGGTCTAGGCAATGATTCCAGGCATTTACATCACAAAAGAAACATCCAACGGATGTACACGGAACCACCTATGAAAGATTCTTGCTACAGAATTGAACCTAAAGTTGATCAAATCTCCACTTATAACTAGCAATTTATAGGAAATAAATTTAAATATAGGAAATTTAAATGTAGGAAATAAATTCCTATATTTTCTATAAGTTAGTAGTTAAGTAAGTCAGGCTGAGGGTGTGGCTCAGTGGTAGAGCACTTGCCTAGCATGTGCAAGGTCCTGTGCTCCATCCCAAGCACCACAAAAAAAGAAAAGGAAAAAAAGAAGTAAATCAACTTACAGAATACTTTGAATGACATCATTGGAATACTCAGAAAAATCCAGACCATGGAAACCTCTACAGGACAAATGACCTGGTTTCTTCAGCAATAAATTGCAAGGAATGGGGGCAAAGGGATGAACCTTTTTTAGATTCTGATTTAAACAAATCAAGTGGAAAAAAAAAGAAAATGTACTTAGGCAGTTGGCAAAATCTAAATGCTATATATTTGATCTTGAGAAACAGTTCAATTTTTGAGTGTAAATGTTTTTTTTTTTATTTTTTGACATTTCCTATGTTTTAGGGATACACACTGAAATATTTTCAAAAGAGATATTATACTGTCTGGGATTTGTTCAAATTAATTCCAGAGTGGGTAGGAGAACAGCAAAATCATACTGGCCATATTGATTAATAGTAATTGAAGCAGGGTGACTCATGAGGGGTCATTACATTCCCTCCAGTTTTGTTTTTTACCTGAACATTTTTATAACTAAATCTAAAAACAATCCTGACTTTAAAAAGGTCTACATGAATTCTCATTGAGACTGCCCACAAGTCTTTAAAAGCCTTATTCTGGGCTGGAGCAGTGGCTCAGTGATTACGGCGCTTGTCTGGCATGCGCAAGGACACAAGTTCAAACCCCAGCGCAACATACACAACAAAGTGTTGGAGCAACAAAAACCACATGAGAAACTAAAATTGATTCTTTCTCTCTCTCTCTCTCACTGTCCCTCTCTCTAATAAATAAATAAAAGCCTTATTCTGCTGCTTCCAGGAGGAAGCAGATGCTGGATGTTTGACTGCTTCTGCGGGATGGGGTGTTACAGATTGCTTTCATGTGGTATACCTGAGAAGTATGGTCAGAATCAAGCAAACCACCCTGCTTTACAACTGCACCATTTGAAGGAGTTTCTGTTCTTTTATTTACCCCTGAATAACTGAGTGGGAAGAGACCAAGAATTAGTGGACAGGTCTTTCAAGTGGATGCTTTGACAATGCCCTGACTCAGGGGGCCAGGTGCTCCTATGTTCTCTGCAGTCTTCAAGTTACGTGCACAATCCTCTCTCCTCAGCAATAAGTCCTGCCCACAATTTCCCAACAAGCGCTGGACATCATAGTCTCAGCAAATGCAGAGGTGAGTTAAGCTCCTCTTGCCTCTTTGTAACCCTCTGCCACCAGCTTACATAAACACAGCTGTATCAGCAGCCAACCAGCTGCCAACTCTTCTAGAAGATATTCGGCACTTCTGTCCTGGCTAAAAATAAGTCCCAGGCTCTCCTGGGCATCTGCAGGTGGTGTGCTCACTCTGCAATGCTGGGGTTTTCTCAGGATGCTGTAATTCAGAAATGGAAAATTGCTTATACCAAGTACATGCAAAAGCTCTGCTCCTTCCCTAGGGAAATGGACACATGAAAAATCAAAGCTCAAAGGAGCCCTTCTGCATAGACCTTTGCTAACAGGTACTGACCTCCAACATGGCATCTATAGAGAGAGGACATGGGTTGAAGTACGTCCTGCTGCTTCACTGGGTCTGTGACTGTTTTCTCAAACTCCTCTAGCCTCAGTACTGCTGTATTTCTAATCGAGATGATGGTAGTATCTATGTCTCTTGATCATAAGAATTAAATGGTATGTGAAAAGGACTACAGAAATAAATTTATAAAATAGGCTCACTCTTTTCCTCACTTTCCTACAATACCTTGTATTGAGACACTGATTTACACATTCACTCAACAAATATTTGAACATCTGCGCTGTGCCAGGTACCATCTAGGAGCTGTGAGTAAAACAGTAAACAAAAGGGGATGGAGTGGTGGCTCAGTGGTTGGAGTGCTTGCCTGGCATGTGCAAGAACCCGGGTTCAAACCCCAGCACCACATATATAACTAAGTGTCAGAGAAACAAAAACTTAATGAAAAAATAAATAAAGCTGATTTTCTTTTTCTTTCCGTTCCTCTCTCTTTAAAAAAACAAACAAACAAAAAACAAACAGTAAACAAAAGACAAACATCATGCCCTCAAGGATCCTAAGGTGTTGGGAGACTAACAACGAACAAAATTGCATAAAGGAGTATAGTGGGGCTTGTCTGTAATCCTAGCTACTTGGGAGGCTGAGGCAGGAGGACCTCAAGTTTAAGGCCAGCCTCAGCAGCTTAGTGAGACCCTGTCTCAAAATAAAAATAAAAAATGGCCTAGAAGTGTAGCTCAGTAGTGGAGTGACCCTGGTTTAAATCTGCAATACACTACACACACACACACACACACACACAGTCTATTACAATAATTCAGCAATCCAAGCTAGAGAAATATAATCTAATCATGTGGGTAATAAGAAGTGGTTATGCTCTGGTTATTTTGAAGATAGACCCAACAGGATTCACTAATGGAATGACTATCAGGATTGAAAGAAACCAGTAAGGATGACCTTGATATTTTTAGTCTGAGCAATCAAAAAGGAAAAGTTATGGTTAATAATGATGGGTAAGAGTCACAGCTATTTGGGAGGCTAAGGCAGGAGGATCACTAGAGCCCAGGAGTTTGAGACCAGCCTGGGTGGTTTTGAGACTCCTTCTCAAAAAATAAAAAATAAAAAAAATCTAGAAAAGGTTGAAGAAAATAGTAGGTACAGCAGGTTTTCCTGGGCTGGGTCTCTAGAAGGATTTTGGACATGCTTAATTTGAAATATACGGTCAATATCCAAGTTAAAATGCCCAATAAGCAATGGACATGTAAGTTCAAAGATAAAGAGATATCATATTTGGGCTCTAAATTTGGCAGTCATCAGCATGTGGTTGAGTTTAAATCTAAGAAAGCAATAAATCATCAAAGTCAGAAAATACAGAAAAGGTATCAAGGACTCAGTCCTGAGACCCTCCATTATTAAGAGATTCAACAGAAAAAGAGAATCCAACAAAGGAAAATTGAAAGAGTGGCTTGTAAGGGACAGAATATCCAGGAAACTGTGAAAGCCAAGGGAATAGAGTGTTCCAAGAACAGAGGAAATGTGTCAAATGCTGCTGATTAGTTTGCCTATAATTCCAGCCACTCAGAAGGCTGAGGCAGGAGGATCACAAGTTTGAGGCCAGACTTGGCAACTTAGTGAGACCAGGTCTCAAAATAAAATTTTAAAAAATCTGTTCCAAAAGATAGGAGTAGGAACACTTCCCAACTCATTCTGAGGTCAGTATTATTCTGATAGTAAAACCAAGACAGCATACGAAAACTATAGAACAATACGCATTCTGCTATAAATGCAAACCCTCAACAAAATACTAGCAAAGTGAATCCAGTGATATGCAAAAAGAATTATATACCATGATCAAGTGGGATTTTTCCCAGAAATACAAGGTTGGTTCAACATACAAAAATCAATGTAATATACCACATTAATGGAATAAAAGACAAAAACTAAATGACCATTTCAACAGACATAGAAAAAGCACCTGACAAAATCCAACATGCTTTCATGATGAAAACACCAAAAAGCCAGGAACAGGGGCTGGAGAGATGGCTCAGCAGTACAGTACTTGCCTGGCATGCACAAGGATCTAGGTTTGATGTCCAGCACCACATATGCAAATAAATAAAGGAAAAACAAAAACCAGATGAAAAATTCACTCTCTCTCTCCTTCTTAAAAAACAACAAAATTTGGAATAGGAACAGATTTCCTTAATCTGATAAATGATATGTATTTTAAATCCCTCATCTAACATCATACTTAAAGCTGAAAAGACTGATGCTTTCCTTCTAAAGTCAGGAACAAACCAAACATAACTGTCTTTGTCACTTTTATTCAACACTGTATTGGGGCTGCAGTGAGGGCAATTAAGGAAGAAACATAAACAAATAAAAGGCATCCAGTTTGGAAAGGAGGAAGTAAAACTATCCCACAGATGATATGATCTGATGTATAGAAAAGTCATCCATAATCTACAAAAAGATATATATTAGGGATAATAGTGGAAGGGTACAAGATTAGTATAAAAATCAACTGTATTTCTATACACAAGCAATGAATTATTTGAAAATAAAGTTAAGAGTGGGGTGTGATGGCACACACCTGTAATCCCAGGGACTCAGCAGGCTGAGGCAGAGGATCACAAGTTTGAGACCAACCTCAGCAACTTAGCAAAGCCCTAAGCAACTTGGTGAGACTCTATCTCAAAATAAAGAGGGCTGGGGACATGATCAGTGGTTAAGCATCCCTGGGCTCAATCCCCAGTACCAAAAAAAATTTTTTTTTAAATAAATAAAATTAAGAAAATAATTTTATTTGTAATATCACCAAAAAGAATAAAGCATGGGCTGGAAGTAGCTCAGCAGTTGCAGTGCTTGCCTGGCATGCATGAGGATGCAAGTTGGAAACCCACTACCATGTAAGACATGAGTGTTGCAGCAATGAAGACCAGATGAAAAACTAAATAAAATTGATTCTTTCTCTCTCACTGTCCCTCTATCTCTCTAAAAAAAGAATAAAACATTATGAATAAATTTAACCAAGAAAGTATAAGACTTTTACACTAAAAACTACAGAACATCATTAAAGAAACCACAAAAGACCTCAATAAATGGAAAGACAGCCCACGTTCATGGATTAGGAGTATTAGGATGGCGATAGCACCCAAAATGATTTACAGATTCAGTGTAATCCTTACCAAAATCCATTTGGCTTTTTCTCAGAAACCAACAAGCTGATCTTAATCATATGGAAATGGGCCAGGCATTATGGTAATACATTCCTATATCCCAGCTTCTCAGGAGGCTGACATAAGAGAATCTGAAGTTTGAGGCCAGCCTGGATGATTTAGCAAGACCCTGTCTTACAATAAAAATTAAAAAGGACCAGGGAGATTACTTAGTGATAAGGTGTTCCTGGGTTGAAAACAAAAAAATATCATATGGAAATGTGAGGGAGCCAGGCTAGCCAAACAATCCTGGAGAAAAAAAAGGAAGTTGGAAGACTCACACTTCCATATTTTATTTTATTTTTTAAAGCAGACTTCTTTATAATCTGAATCTCTCTCTTTTTTAAAGAGAGAAAGGGACGTTGATAGAGACAGAGAAAGAGAGAATCAATTTTACTTAGTTTTTCATGTGACTTTCATTGCTCTAACACTTCATTGTATACGTGGTGCTGGGGTTTGAACCAGAATCCTCGCCCATGCCAGGCAAGCACTGTAACCACTGATCCACTGCTCCAGTCCACACTTCCATATTTTAAAACTTGCAAAAAAGCTATAGTAATAAACACAGTAGTACTGGGATAAGGATAGACACATAGATCAACAGAATAAAATTAAGAAATACAACCTTATATTATGACCAATAGATGTCTTTTTAAGAAAAGAATTTTAACAAGGAAGTTTATTCAATAGCTAGTTACAATGCCAATTTACTTTTTTTTTAAAAAAAAGAGGGGACAATGAGAGAATGAGAGAGAAAGAGAAAATCAATTTTATTTAGTTTTTTTTTTTTTATGTGACTTTCATTGTTCTGACACTTCGTTGTGTACGTGGTGCTGGGGTTCAAACCCACATCCTTGCGCATGGCAGGCAAGCGCCGTAACTGCTGAGCCGCCACTGCAGCCCTACCAATTGATTTTTGATAAGAGTGCCATGACTCTTCAAAAGGAAAAGAATAGTTTTTTCAAGAAATGGTACTGTGAGGGGCTGGAGTGGTGGCTTGGCAAGTTACGGTGCTTGCCTGGCATGCTTAAGGACCCAGATTCAAACCCCAGCACCACGTACACAACAAAGTGTCAGAGCAATGAAAGCCACATGAAAAACTAAATAAAACTGATTTTCTCTCACTGTCCCTCTATCTTTTAAAAAAACAAACACATGGTACTGTGACAACTGAACATCCATGTGCAAAAGAATGTAATTGGCTCCGTAGCTCATATAATTCGAAGAAGACAGGTGTAAATCTTGGTGACTTTGAATAAGGAAATGGTTTCTTGGATATAATACCAAAAGCAGAAGTAACAAAATAAAAAAATATATTTTGGTGTTACCAAAATAAAAAAATTATGGGGCTGGGAGTGTAGCTCAGTGGTAGAGTGTATGCATGAGGCCCTGGGTTCAACCCCTAGCATCAAATAACAACAAAACCCAAAAAACTTATGTACTTAACCTGTCTATCAAGAAAGTGAGGGCTGGGATATAGCTCAGTGGTAGAGAGCCACTGGTTCAATCCCTGATATCATTTTTTTTTAAGACAACTCACAAATGAAAGAAAATATTTGTAAACCATGTGTCTGGGGCTTCTTGCCAATGGCCATGTGAGAAGCCATCTTGGAAAGGATCCTCCAGGCCCAGTGAAGCCTTCAGATGACTACCTTCAGCCACCAATTTGCAGCCTAATCACAGACCCTCAACCAGTCCACCGAGGTGAACTGCTTCCAAATTCCTGATCTACAAATCTGTGAGATAACAAATGTCTGCTATTTTAAGCTACCAAGTTTTGGTCTAATTTGTGACACATAACAAACTACACACACAATAGATACTAGTACATGTTTAGGAAAAATGTGTCCTATCTCTTCTGTCATCCCATTTCAATACAGAAAGCTCTTTGCCAGTCATAAAATAGGTCATGAACATAAAGAACAATGCTTTTTTGTCCCATTTTCTCTCCATGCCTCTCTGAAGGTGATCAGCACACATCTCTGAATTTTCTCAAACATGTTGCTCTGAAGTAAGATAGGGTGGCCTGTGGATCTTCAAACCAAGTCTGTCCTGGCCCATCTCAGGTGCTCTCACTCAATTTTCCCCAGAGAAGTTGGTGATATTTTCGCTACTGCTTCCACCAGCAGTTCTCTGGGTCACTGTCAGAACCGTATAGCATCAAGTTTTTGAAATGTTTCCACTTTGTTTTTGGAAGTGCAGTCAGCCAAGAAACAAATCTGGCTCTCTGGTCCTTTCATACATTCCTGATCCGGGCCGGCCTCCCTGCAGTGTGCAGAGGACCTGTCAACTGTACTCTGAGGATGAAGATTTGAAAAAAGAAAAAAAAAAAGCAGCTCATCTTTTCCCTGGAGTGGGAAGGAGGCTAAGAGCATTCAGATATTTTGAGATGAAACTGTTACCATGGAAATATTTCCATCTCTCCCTTAATAATGATGGGTAGAAACAATGAACAGTAGAGTTCTCAAATCCGGGGGTTGGATGGGGAGGAAACAGGAGAAGGAAATGAGAGCTGGAAGAAAAAGTCCCAAAGATAGGATTGCTTAGTTCAGTCAGAACTCAGCCTTGGCTGCATTCTAGGAGAATGTGAGGCATTCATGGTCAGCAGTTTCCCTCCAAAGGTCAAGGTTGGCGATGGGTGATTCTGAGGTGGGTGGGTGAAGATTCTGCAGTATTTTAACCAGAGGGCTAAGTTGGTCTTCCCTTCCTGAGCTTTGAGTGGGGTCAGGGTAGGGGTTGGGGAAGGAAAACTGGAGACCAAATAAATCCAGATGCTTCTACATACATTTCTACTTTTGTCTTGTTAAAAAGATCAAGCTGAGAGTCTCCCAGTCCCCAGGGCCTCAGACTGTCCCCTGAAAGTAGAATGCTGTTGTGCATTCTCATCTTGCAACCCCATAATTTCCTATGCTATTCTGCACCTGACAAAGGCTCTTAAACAAAAAGCAAACTTCCCCTCCACCAACTACTTGAAGCACTGTAGGGGCCCTCCCAGGGCACTGCCAGCTGAGCTACTGTTTCTCTAGGACCTTGAGAAGTCAAAGGACAGATGAGTCATTTTTGAGGGAAAATAGACATTTTGCCCTTGTCTGCCGTAACTCCATACCCTCTCTCAGATGTTTTTGTTTCTATTTTTTAAGAAAGGGCACCCTAACACAGCCATTCTGCCTACAAAATGAATGGGAATTCAATCTGCTAGCTGGGAATTTAAGAACTCATATTGATGAGTGGGTTGATATGCTGTGTGCCTCATTGTTAAGCACCCCTTAAACATCACACAAAGATGAGGAAATGTATACCACCCCACAGAGAACTCTTGCACACAATGAACTGATGTAAGTCAAGAACTGCCCACTTACCTCGATCCCTACCTGTCCATTCCCCAGGTCTTGGTTTGCTTGAAGTGTCAGGATTCAGAATCTAGGGATTTCTTTTTTTCTTTTTTCTTTTTTCAGAGAGAGAGGGAGAGAGTGAGAAAGAGAGAATCAACTTCATTTATTTTTTCATCTGTCCTTTGTTTCTCTGACACTTGGTTGCATATGTGGTGCTGGGGTTTGAACTCAGTCCTTGCGCATGCCAGGCAAGTGCTTAAACCATTGAGACACTGCTCCAGCTGCCCCCCCTGTTTTTGTTCTTGAAATCAAGAATGTAAGCAGCACTTGAACAATTCCTTGGAGATAGCAGATAAAAGGTAATTCTTATAAGAACACAGCTTAAGGACCAGAAGCCATATTGGTGAACACCTAGAAGACTAAGGGTCAGTCTTCTTTCTTTGAATAAGCGCTAATGAAGCAATCCATACGGGTGACCCTGTCTCTTGCACACTCCAGAACCTTGCATTTTCTGTGCTAAATTTATGAGGAAATGAGGTTAAAATTTTGATCTATCATAAATATAAGCTCAGTAGAGGGAATGCAACTGGGAGCTCTGGAAGAGCTCCATTGGCCCAGAGAAATCAGGTAGGAGACACCCATGGCGAGTTTCCTTGATGGGACTTCCCAGTTGCTTGGCTTTGGGAGCTCCATGATTGAATAAAGAAGATTCTCTGTAGGTGATAAGACAACTCTTAATTCTGACTGCTGTCCAGGCAGGGCTTCTTCATTTGGGCTTGGAAGATCATTTTTGGCACATTGTAACTGTGAATGCTGCAATGTGGCAAAATCCTGATGGCAATGTAAGATGATGCTATATCTGTACCTGGTGAGCAAATGAGTTATACTCTGGTACAGGTTTCAGCAGCCAGTTACACACAACAGCTTAGCACAGCTTCTGCTGCTTGAGATGAACACCTATTCTGTTCCAAGAACATTATCACATAGTATATTTTCATATTCATCTGCTACTTTGACAGATTTTATAGAAGTGTGTGTTTCAATTTTTACAACACTAAGCTGGAGGAAATTCCTTTACTGAGGTGATTATTGATCTCCAGCCTTAGAAGTACAAGGAACACAGGCATTTGAACTCTTGCAGCCCAAATGAAACTACAAGTACAAAGTGTTCAGGATCCAAGGTGAACATGACCTCATCCATAAAGCTTTCTGGCAGCTCCTCAGCTGGAGAAAATCTCTTTTTTTTTTTTTTTTTTTTTAAAGAAAGAGGGACAGTGAGAGAGACAGAGAAAGAGAGAAACAACTTTATTTTAGTTTTTTTCACATGGCCTTAGTTGCTCCAACACTTAGTTGTGTACGTGGTGCTGGGGTTTGAACCCGGGTCCTCGTGCTTGCCAGGCAAGCGCCGAAACCGCTGAGCCACCGCTCCAGCCCGAGAAAATCTCTTGCTTGCTTGAATTCCCACGGCTCTTGATCTTACCTGTTGTAGTTCTTATCATTTCCTTACCTGTGGTAGACACTTATTTACATATTACCTCTGCCTACAGTATTAGAAGATCTTTGAATCAAGTACCTCCCCTTTCTCACAACATACAAAAGGGGCTCCAAATACAGGTTTCCAAAGGAATGAATGCCTAAGTGGTATGGAGTTCATCCTGATAAACTAAGCGTAGCAGGAAGACAGAGTTCAGGCCAAGGAGCCTAGTTTATCAGGCGACTTCAAGAAAGCTCAGCCCCCAATTCTGAGGCCTATGAACACATGGAATAATCCCATCCCTGCCGTCAGAACCATATCTACAGGAATTATTTTGGTTTTCCTTTAGTTTTTGTTTCCTTACTCAATCCAATAAAATGCATGACTTATGTAGAGTTTTAAGGGAAATAGCTTGAAGTTCATTTATTTGTCCATATATTTAATGATTAAAAATATTTATGGGGGGTGTTGGGGATTTAGCTCAGTGGCAGAGCACTTGCCTAGCACGCGCAAGGTCCTGAGTTCTGTCCTCAGCCCTGAAAAAAAAATTTATGGGGCACTGACTGTGTCAAGTAGTTCTATACCCTGAATACGACAAACTGGAGATGAAGACAGACAAGGCCCTACTCTTACACGTCTTACATTCAAGCAGGGAGATAATGAATGAAGGAAAATACATGCAGAAAGGAAGAAGGAAAGCAAGGAGAGAGGAAGGGAAAGCAGGCAGGCAGAGAGGCTGATAATCCAGGGTGATGTCAGATTAAACTTCTGGATGGCTTGTTCAAATTAGGTAGTCTGGGAACTCTGTACTCTGACAAGAATTAAATCAAGATGTGAGCAACAGCATGAGGCAGCTTTTCAAGAGCATTCCAAGCAGAGAACAGTCAGTGCAAAGGCCCTGAAGCAGGCACAGAGAAGGACTGTAAACAGTGTGAGGTCAAAGAAACAGACAAAAGCAGCTCAGGTAAATTTTACAAAGGCAGGACAAGGAATCTGAGCTCGATTTAATTTATTTATTTATGGTAAAAAAGATTGAACCTAGGGGCACATTACCACTGAGCTACAACCCCAGCCATTTTATTTTATTTATTTTTTAAATAGAGAAGGATAGTGAGAGACAGACAGACAGAATCAATTTTATTGAGTTTTCCACATGGCTTTTGTTACTCTGACACTTAGCTATGTACATGGGTGCTGGGGTTTGAACTCGGGTACTCGTGCATGCCGGGCAAGCACTGCAACCACTGAGCCACCGCTCCAGCCCCATTTTTATTTTTTGAGACAGGTTCATACTAAATTGCTTAGGGCTTCCCTACATTGCTGAGGCTGGCTTTGAACTTGTAATCTTCCTGCCTCAGCCTCCTAAATTGCTAGGATTATGGGCATGTTGCCACCAGGCCTGGGCCTGAGAATTATTTAAATGTGATGGGATGACAAGGAAAGAATACAGTACAGGAGTGGCAAGATGGCTGATGTAAGGAGAACCAATTTTAGAAAGAAAAGAATGAAATGAGGAAACCACTGCAGCACTTAGAAGGCTGACCAGCATTCAGTCCAGATGGGAAGTCACGGTGACCTAACCCTGTATCAGTTCACAGAGTGAACAGGTCGGAGAAGCTGGGAAAAGGGGTAGTCAGTGCTGGGTATTCAAGGGCTCTGTTTAGGGTGCTTCAGATATCCAAAAGTACTGGGGACTAGAGGTGTGTGCCACTGCTCCCAGCACAACTTTTTTTCATGTTTGAAATTATTTCAACATAAAAAGTTAAAAAGAAATCAAAGGACAGAATGAGGTAACCTAGAGACAAAGCACAGGGAGGAAAGATAAGGAAACCCAAGAGAGAACCTTGGAGAACTGTAACATGTTAGAGGTTAAGTGGAGGTCCAATGGCCAGCAAGAGCCTGAGAAAGTAGCTTGTGAGATAGGAGACTCGGACTGTTCGTGTTGCCTGCTGAGATGGAGGGGTAAGGGACATTTGTGTACTCCTTCTGTGATCTGAATGTTCCCCTCCAAATTCATATGTTGAAATCCTAACCTGTAAGGTGATGGTATTGAGGAGGTAATTAGGCCATGAGGACAGAGTCCTCTGAGTGGAACTGTTACCCTTATAAAATAGGCCCAAGGGAGCTTATTCACCTCTTCCACCATGTGAGGAAATGGTGACATTGTCAATGAATCAGAAAACAGGCTCTCACCACACACCAAATTTGCCAGTCCATTGATCTTTGACTTCTCAGCCTCTGAAATTAAGGAATAAATTTCTGTTGTTTATAAATTGTTACATTGCAATTACAGTCCAAAAAGACTGAGAACTCCAATATTCAAGAGAATCAAAACATTTTCAGATACATACTGCTTGTTTAGATGCTTGCTCAGTTCTGCTCAAGTGATGTAAGGGCAGAGGATTGCCACCGTGTGGGGCTTGTGGGGACACAGAATCTTTTATTCTCCCAAAGAAAGTTAAACAACACTCACAAAGGATGTGTGCACAAAAATCCTAATATTCATTTTATAGATAGGGAAACAGTATTATAAAAGTGAAGTCAATTACACAGGAACATGGTGGAACTGGAATTTAAACTTGAGTCTTGACTCCAAAGCCTATGCTTTTCTATTCCTCCAATCATAACCTCCTGAATTTCCAGGATCATTAAGAAATCGTTTAGTTCCCATGGCTGCTAGTCAGTGTTCCCACAAGGGCTCAGTGACAGAGGAGCTGCTTCTCAAGTAAGGACTGCATAAATCAACAAAAAAAAGTTACATGCACATTGATATACCGCACCCTTTCTCCCTCCCACCCCCCTGTATTTAAGGTGTGTGACAGGCAGGTGCATAGATCTGGTACTCAGTGTCAGTTAGATATGGCTGGGTGGGATAAAGACTGGGAGAGCTTCCTCAAGTTCATTTCCTAAGGGACAGGGGAATGGGCAATTGACTGAGACCTAATACATCACTCTCCTTAAAATTCTTTAACAGATGGTAAGTAAGAGGATTTGAGGACAAAACTCAGGTGAGCTTAGAGGTACCATACTGTGAATAGGAAGGTGAAATGGACAAATGCTTAGATGTAGCTCCTGGACATTGTCAGATAGGCCTTAACCTCCCAAGACCTAAGGGATGAAGATTTCTGAGGAGAGGGTTTTAGACAGAAGGAGCATCACAAAAGGCCCACCAGAGAATAGACAAGGTACCCATTTTTTTTTTTTTTTTTTTTTTTTAGAGAGAGAGGGACAGTGAGAGAGACAGAGAAAGAGAGAAACAACTTTATTTAGTTTTTTACATGGCCTTCGTTGCTCCAACACTTAGTCGTGTACGTGGTGCTGGGGTTTGAACCTGGGTCCTTGTGCTTGCCAGGCAAGCGCAGAAACCGCTGAGCCACTGCTCCAGCCCCCAAGGTACCCATTTTTAAAACACTTATGGCAACTGTGGTTGGATGGAGAGTACAGATTTGTCTGCAAAGATCTGGGGCAAGGTTTACAGGGCCTTATAAATGATCTTAAGATTTAAACTTAGGAGTTGGGGATTTAGCTCACTGGCAGAGTGCTTGCCTAGCATGTTCAAGGCCCTGAGTTCGGTCCTCAGCCCTGAAAAAAAAAAAAAAAAGATTTAAATTCTACCCTGAGGGGAAGACACTGAAGGTTTTGCTCTATTTTTTTTTAAATCAAAATTATACTCTTATATAATCTGCCTTTTTAAAAAAGTTAACTCTGGGGCTGGTGTGGCTCAGCAGTTTCGGCACTTGCCTGGCATGCTCAGGTTCAAACCCTAGCACCATGTATACAACAAAGTGTTGGAGCAATGAAAGTCACATGAAAAAACTAAATAAAATTAATTCTCTCTTACTGACCCTCTCTCTTAAAAAAATTTTTTTAAAGAGAGAGGGACAGTGAGAGAGACAGAGAAAGAGAGGAACAACTTTATTGAGTTTTTCACATGGCCTTAGTTGCTCCAACACTTAGTTGTGTACGTGGTGCTGGGGTTTGAACCCGGGTCCTCGTGCTTGCCAGGCAAGCGCCGAAACCGCTGAGCCACCGCTCCAGCTCCTCCAGCCCCTCTCTTAAAAAAATTTTAACTCTTACTATTAGCAAATGTACAACTTAGTTGCCCAAATAGATTGCAATCTCTATTTTATTTTGTAAATAGATTTGCAAAGGCTGTGCACTGGACTATTTTGATTTCTTCAACATCTAGTGCAGAAGTTCTCAAACCTTAGCAAGCATCAGACTCATGGGGCAGGGGTACAGAAATAGATGGACAGGGTGGTGATGGCTGTTAACACAGATTTTGTTGGCAAGTCTTTTGATTAATTTGGTCTTGGGAGGAGGTTGTGAAAACTGTATTCCTTACAAGTTCCCAGGTGATGTAACCACACTTTGAGAATCTGGGGAAAAGGTAAAAGATCCAAAAGGAAAATCAGTAAAAAGGGGTCATGGATGTGTGGACACATTCAGCTACTCATGCTCCAAATAGTATACTGAAGTAGCTGCTGGGATGGAGGAGGCTGGAATTATAGAAACCCCAGAGGCAAACTGCAGAAAGAAAGATAAAAACCATTAAGTAACAAAGTTTTATTCTATTTCCCCCCATTAATAAACTCCCTTTCCAAGTTATTTTTTTCATTTACAATGGGGGAAAAAATAAAAAACAGTATTTTTTCAAATTAGCAATTTAAGAACAATGAAACAAAGGTCATAAAGATTGCTTGTCGGGGCTGGAGTGGTGGCTCAGCGGTTATGGTACTTGCCTGGCATGCGTGAGGACGCGAGTTCAAACCCCAGCACCATGTACACAATGAAGTCTCGGAGCAACGAAAACCACATGAAAAACTAAATAAAATTGATTTTCACTTTCTTCCTCTCTCTTTGTTCTTCTCTCTTAAAAAAAAAAAGACTGCCTATCAATAGTTCTGTCCCTATTTCCCTTCCTCAGTTATCTAAACCTGAAATAAACCTAAGCACTGTGCCTGCACCCCAATATCTCAACAGATAACAGATACCATCAATTACCCAGTGACAGATGAAGGCAAAATCCCTTGGAGGAACTGAAAGGCTTCCAGAAAATATGCTTTGCCAATTTTAACTTTTTAGTAATAAAAATGTCCAAGGCTCTTCAAGTGTGGTTTTCTTCATTTTTTTTTTCTTTCAGCTTGGCTTTTTTAAAGAAATAAATTGCAATTTGTTAAAGGCAGAAAATAAAGCCCAATGGGTGAAGGCCAGATCCTATAGCTAAAGGAGTACTGAATAGGGAATCAGGACAGCAGGTTCTACTCCTAGCCCAGGCATAGACTAAAAGCATGACTTACCATCAGTTACTTTCACTTTTTGTGCTCACTCTATGCTATAAAAATATGGGGTTGGATCAATGCACTTTGTCTACTTTGACTTTAAAACCTAAGGAAATGGGGCTGGAGCGGTGGCTCAGCGGTTTCGGCACTTGCCTGGCAAGCACGAGGACCCGGGTTCAAACCCCAGCACCACGTACACAACTGAGTGTTGGAGCAACTAAGGCCATGTGAAAAACTAAATAAAGTTGTTTCTCTCTTTCTCTGTCTCTCTCACTGTCCCTCTCTCTTTAAAAAAAAAAACAAACAAAACACCTAAGGAAATAAGAAACATTCTCACATGTTTATGTACAGGGAGGTAAATCCCCTGAAGATTCTTACGAGATTCTTTTGCTGTGTCATTTACACAACTGGACAAACTGAAAATAAACATGGGTAAAGAACCAAAAGAGGCTCTGTCCCTTCCCCACTCCGGGGAGTCTGCTCTTTTCCCTGTGCTTTACTTTCTGTGCTTTCTATAATAAAACTTGTCTGCTACGCTTGCCTCGGCATCAATAATATTTCTTTACATAGAATACAGATTTTCTCCTGACAAGTACAGCCTGTTCTTTACTTTCTCACTCAGCATGCTATTCCCTGCTTTGTTGAATCCCTGCTTTCCTCAAATTGAGTCTAATCAGATTCATTCTCCTTGGGATGTTTTTCATATTTGAAGAGACAATAAACCAGAGTTTCCCCATCTTTATTTTTTCTTGCAAAAAAATAAATAATCCTTTCCCTTGTTTAATTTTTTAAAATTTGATAGAATTTCTGGCTCCTGCAAAAAAAAAAAAAAAAAAAAGAACCAAAAGAATAGCTTCAGGCAAGTGTTCTGAAGCGGAATTGACCTCCCTTTACCTTTTCAATGTCAAACTGCCCTTTGAGGTATTAACCCCAGCTTGGCTGCAGCAAAACCTTAAGAACAATTAGGAAAAGTGAAAAAAGTTAAAAAAAATAAAAACATCTGCTACATGTTCAGTCTTAATTTCCAAACCAACATGACTATAGTATTTTTACATTCTTTCTAGTACTATACTCTTTCAAACTCCAAGGAGCGATTTGTCTTGCTGCTGTGCATCTTTTTATCAGTTACCCCAATGGTTGATCAAATTCAGACCACTGTCAATTTTTGCAGAGCATGTGAGCTAAGAATGCTTTCTACATTTTTGGTGGTTAAGAAAAATAAAAAAAATTCTGTGGCATACAAAATTTACATAAAATTCAAATTTCAGTGTGCACAAAATTTTATAAGAATGCAGTTATATTCATTTTATACACTGTCTACAACTCTCTTCATGCTACAGTACTTAGTAGTTGTGAAAGTCTCAGATACTATCTAATCTTTACAAAAGTTTCAATTTGTGAATTACGCTATAGCATATCTACTTGTATTACCGGGTTATTTGATTATAAATTACAAATGTAAGCTATGAATAAGAAAACGCTGAAAGAGAAAAAAAGAGAAAAAGTGTGCTTCTGTGGAATTTGAATATTTTCCCCCAATACTGGGGACTGAACCCAGCCAGAGATGCTCTGCCACTAAGCTATATCCCTAACATTTTTTATTTATTTATTTTTGTTGAGGCTGGCTTCCAACTCACCATATCCCTGCCTCAGACTCTTTAAATTGCTGGGATCAGGGGACAGAGAAGAGGCTCAGTGGTTAAAGCACTTGCCTGGCATGCACGAGAAGCTGGGTTCAAACCCTAGCACCACATACACAACTGAATGTCAGAGAAACGAAGGCCAGATGAAAAAATAAATAAAATTGGCTTTTTTTTTTTTTAAAGAGAAAGGGACAGTAAGAGAGGGGGGGGGGAGAGAGAGAGAGAATCAATTTTATTTAGTATTTCATGTGGCTTTTGTTGCTCTGAGACTTCATTGTGTACATGGTGCTGGGGTTTGAACTTACGTATTTGCACATGCCAGACAAGCACCATAGCCACTGTGCCTTTGGTCCAGCCCTCTCACTTTCTCTTCAAAAAAAATTTATTTTTGTTGAGATCAGGGGATGGGGAGGGAGGAGGGGAAGGGTAAAAACTGGGGACTGAATTAGAACAAGTTAAACTCCATGCTTTCATGTTGTATATACTTATGTATACCTAAAAAAGAACTAAAAAAAAAAATACACACACACACACACACATATAAATAAATTGCTAGGATCACAGGTGTATGCCACTGAAGCCAGCTGGAATTTGGAACTTTGAATATACAAAGATAATACTGGTTATGCTTCCTTGTATGCTTTCAGACCCAAAAAGAATTATGATATCTCCATTTCATTATTGAACTTCTACAACTGTCTATACTAAGGAAAAGATAAAATCTATAAAGCAAAATACTACCACTAGAAAATACAGCTAAAAACCAGAATGGTACTTTCAAATTAGGCAGGGTTTCTTTTTTTTTTAATTGAGAAATTTATTTGTTGAACAATCGTACAAATTTTAACAAAATAATATATAATATATAGAGATTCTGAAAATTGTATTTACCCCCAAGAGTGCCCCCCACCCCAATTACCTACCCTTATCCCTCCCTTCCCCTTCCCACAACATCTCTAAAAAAAGTATTAGGTTGTGTAACAATACATGATATCTGGATTTAACACCTGATATTAGACCACTTCTCTTAATGGCCAGGGTCTAGTTCCAGCCTCCACAGATGAGTGAAGACATTCTACCCTTGGTTTTCTGGGTTATGCTGATTTCACTCGGCATGATTTCTTCCATAGCCATCCATTTACCTTCAAAGGCTGCGATATCATTGTTTTTAATTGCTGTGTAAAATTCCATGGTATATATGTATAGGCAGGGTTTCTTAATGATGTAAAAATCTTTTCTAGTAAGGCATCTATACTTCCGGATCCCAAAATAACTGGGATAAAAGGTCTGATAAGTCTGAGTGTCACAGGAGCAGGGGACTAGTTTCTGAAATAGGTATGCACTAGAGAAATCTGAGATATGCCATTGTGATACTTCTAAGTCGGACAGAGACTTCCACAGTACTGAGGGCCAAACACGTTAACACATTTGCCCTCAGTGCCAGAGACTTGTGACAGAGTTAAAAAGAACTATATGCAACCTTAGGGCTTAAAAAAGTGGGTTATTGGGCTGGAGCAGTGGCTCAGCGGTTACGGTGATTGCCCAGCATGTGCAAGTATGTGAGTTCAAACCCCAGCACCAGGTACGCAAGGAAGTCTCAGAGCAACGAAAGCCACATGAAAAACTAAATAAATCTGATTCTCTCTTTCTCTTCTCTTACTGTCCCTCTCTCTTAAAAAAAAAAAAAAAGAAAAAATAAGAATTGTTTAAAAAAAAAGTGGGTTATTGGACTTTGAATATGGGGATCAAGGCATTTGAAAGGTTAGGCCTCCTGTATGGAACATTCTCATACTGTGAAACTTAAATTTAACATCTTGATGTGTGGTGTTTTTCAGTAAGTGTGTAGTTCCAAAAAAGCTTCCTAAGAACACACAAACTTAAAAATTAAAGTATGATGCCAAATAAGCATGTTAATGAGAACTAGGTAACACTTATTGTTTTGTGCTTGATATTGACCAGGGCCTCTTAGCATAAGCTTTATTTTTTTAAATTTTTTTTGGTACCAAGGATTGAACCCAGGGGCACTTAACCAATCACTGAGACATATCCCCAGTCATTTTTTAAATTTTGAGACAGGGTCTTGCTAAATTTAGGGCCTTGCTAAAGTTGCTGAGACTGGTCTTGAACTTGGGATCCACCTGTCTCAGCCTTCCAAACCGCTGGGATTCATTGTTCAGCTGCCTTTCCTCAGGTCATTTCATTCAAGACTGACTCATCTTTGGTGCATTCCCTGACAGGTGATATGCAGATATACACAAACAGATTTCTCAGATACTCACAGTCATCCTATTTTCTTTCCTTTTTCCTAGAGATTGTACCACCACGCCCAGCACATACACTTAATTTTTTAAGATTTGCATTGTTAGTTCTCCATACCTGTGGGTTCTGCGTCTGTGGATCTGACCAACTATGGATCAAAAATATTTGAAAAAATATTTTTCTTTAGGAAATTCACAAATGCAAAACTCAAATTTGCTACACACCAAATTCTATGATGAATGCATGAGAATGAAGTGATGTGTAGGCATGCTTTGATGCAGACTCCCACCACTTCACAGCTCCTCAGTGTCTCTCTAGCACTTCTTGAGCACTGTTTCCCTCATATTTCATCCATACTCTCTATAGTTAGGCCTCTGGTGGTTGCATTTGAATTATACATGCAGACTTTATTATTATTCCCTGAAAACACATTATAACTATTTACACAGCGTTTGCATTATATTAGGTATCATTAACTAATAGTGATGAATTAAAGCATATAGGAGAATGTGCACAGGTTATGTGCAAAAACTATTACATTATATACAAGGGACTTGAGCATCAAAGGATTTTTTTTTTTTGTAATAATGGGGATTAAATCTATGGGCACTTTGCCACTGAGCTATATTCTCACCCCTTTTTACTTTCTGTTTTAAGACAGCTAAAGTTGCTTAAGGCCTCATTAAGTTGCTAAGGCTGGCCTCCAACTTGTGATCCTCCTGCCTCTGTCTCTTGAGTCACTGGGATTACAATTCTATGCCACCGTGCCTGGCTGGATTTTTTATTTTATTTTTTTTTAAGAGAGGGGGACAGTGAGAGAGAGAGAGAGAATCAATTTTATTTAGTTTTTCATGTAGCTTTCATTGCTCAGGCACTTCATGGTGCTGGAGTTCGAAGCCATGTCCTCACACATGCTGGGCAAGCACTGTAACCACTGAGCCACGGCTCCAGCGCAAACAACTATGTACTTTAAAGACAACTTTACATTGACCTATGCAGGTCATAGAAAAGGGGCATAAAAGCTAACCACAGTTGCATTTCAACGGCCTACTTAAGAAAGATTTATGCTCTACTACAGATCTTCAGCACTTACGGTTTCCTCCCTGACATTCATCGTTCAGCCGCCTTTCCCCAGGTCATTTCATTCAAGACTGACTCATCTTCGTTGGTGCATTCCCTGACAGGTGATACGCAGATATACACAAACAGATATCTTAGATACTCTTGGTCATCCTATTTTCTTTCCTTTTTCCTAGAGATTGAACCCAGGAATGCTCCACCACTGAGTCCACATCCCCAACCCTTTTTATATTTTGAGACAGGTCTCACTAAGTTGCTGAGGCTGGCTTTGAACTTGTGATCCTCCTGCTTCAACCTCCAGAGTCACAGGGATTATAGGCGTGAAAAACTACATCCAGTTTGTTTGTTTTTTTAAGATATGGTCTTACTAAAGTTGCCTAGACTGGCCTCAAACTTACGATCCTCCTGCCTCAGCCTCCTGAATAGCTGGTATTTATTGACGTGAACCACTGTGCCTGTCCTACTTCTTTTATACGCCATTTCAGAATGGTTATGTGCTCGCTAAATGCCTAACATCTGAGCCCACTCCTATTCTGGCATTTAGCAGCACCAACAATGTAGAAAAGTACTCATTTTTTGGTCAAACATGAAAGAGAAAGACATTAATGGCAAAAAGGGACAGACCCTTGACATACTAAATAACGTTAAATTATTACATTACCCCACAGGACTACAAGCTCTCACAAAACTGCCTTACTACTCACTAAACCATCACAGCAGGCGCTGGAGCGGTGGCTCAGCGGTTTCAGTGCTTGCCTGGCAAGCACGAGGACCCGGGTTCAAACCCCAGCACCACGTACACAAATAAGTGGGGAGCAACCAAGGCCATGTGAAATACTAAATAAAGTTGTTCCTTTCTTTCTCTGTCTCTCTCACTGTCCCTCTCTCTAAAAAAAAAAAAAAAAAAAATCATAGCAAAAAGCCTCAAAACTGTCCACTTACAACATAGATAATGCAGTTGGTGTCAAGTGAAATACTTCTTTTTTTTTTTTTTTTAAGAGTGGGACAGTGAGAGAAAAAAATCAATTTTATTTACTTTTCCATGTAGCTTTCATTGCTCTGACACTTCCTTGTGTACATGGTACTGGGGTTTAAGCATGCTTATGCATGCCAGACAAGTGCTGTAACCACTGAGCCCCTACTCCAGCCCCTCCTTTCAATTTTCACAGTCCTCTTTTCTTCATATTTTTTTCTTAGCACTCTTACAGCTTGCATCTTCTGAGCAATTGCAAAGGTTGGAAAAAGCCTATTATTGTATTTCCCCACATTAACTTGTCCTTAAAGTGCACAGGGAATAGGGATGGAGCAGTGGCCCAGCGGTTAAGGCACTTGCCTGGCATTCATGAGTATGCAAGTTCAAACCCCAGCACCACATACGCAAGTAAGTGTCAGCACAATGAAGGCCACATGAAAAACTAAATTAAAAAAATGATTCTCTCTCTCTCTCTCACTCTCACTGTCTCTCTCACTTAAAAAAAAAAAAGGCAGTCAAAATGGAAAAGAAAACTTGGAAAGAATTAACTGTCATTAAAAGCTGTGCAACTCCAATATTATGTAAAACTACAATGCACTAATACATATAAATTTTAAAAAAGCTGTGCAACTGACATTAAATTTATCTGGCACATGGGAAACTGTCAAAAAATTAAAAAATGAGGAACCACCAGATTTCTGCTTACTTTTCCTTTTCCTCAAATGCAGAATGAAAACGGGCAGGGAGAAGAGAGAAGCAAGCAAGTAAATATGGTATATACTGCTTTACAGGCTTACGGTTAGTGAGTTATACTGTCATCAGTTGTTTAAGAAATGCAGTCTTGTGGGAAAATGTTCCTCAGAATGGCAAAGGAGAAAAATCATGTTAACAGAGAAAATAAATATGCAAACCATAGCAGAAATCATATTATTTAAGTATATGTGCGGGAAAACAATTGGCCTTTTCTAAGAATAGATTTCCCTACAACTTTTAAATAGATATCCTCTTATAAATCATACTTCTTTCTTAATGAGTATTATTTTTTGTACAAAAATCATTTTCAAACTAAGAAAGACAGAAACCAGAGGACTTGACTCACATTTGCAGAAATATTTGCTTTCTAAGACAAAAAAACTCAAGATCACAGTACACAGCAGTTATTTATTTAAATACTTGAAAAGGTCAATGATGGAAAAAATAGGTTTATCGTGAGTTTATATTTATTAGATTTATTTTACCATTTAAAAAAGTGCTGCTTGTAGGTTATCCTAGCAGATATAGAACACTTCATAACACATGCAGCTACTGTATTATACTATAATAGACATAGCCATTATAGAATGATTTATTCTTTGGGAAGAAATTGAACAGTAGTAAGGGTAACTTATTTATTTAAACTAAAAACAGTGATAATATACAAATTATTTTTCTCATTTGATTGAAAGGGCTATAAAATTTCACATACCAACAAAGGAAGCAACATAATCACATAGAGAACATCTCAGCTAACTGCCTTTACCTTACTTCCTCATTAAAGGAGAGGGCACACACAGTTATGCAACTGTCTAGACTGCACAATGGTTTCAAGGATGGCCTACCATAAGTGACTAAAAATAAGTTGCGTTGGTGAGCTGACACTGAATTGTGTTTTTAAAAATGGAGAGAAAAAGGAAAATTGTGCCTCATGTACCCAAAGGATCATTCTGAGTAAACGTGAAATAAATAAGTGATCCATGAGTAAATATAATCTCTGGGCTGATTTAAACCTAGAAGAGTGAGCCAAGTGAGCAAGAACAATACCATGTAGAAACATCATTTCTAGAACTCAGTTTGGGAGACCATATTTTACCTGAATATGTACATTATTTACAAAGCATTCCCTTTTGGCCTCTGAAATGTAGCCATTTTAGTTTGGCTATGAAGCTGTTTTCTTTCCGTATGCTAGCCAATACTGCAGTTATTACTATCATTAAAATATTCTTACACATGAATTACAAATATTAATAAAGTAACTCTGCATGTATAAATATCTCAATATTTCTAGCAGAATTTAAAGCATTCAGAATGTACATAAAAGTATCTGTTTTTGGTAGGGCCATATTTTTTAAAATCATCGCTGTTTCAACAATGCTTTGTACATAGCAAACCCCAAAACTGCAAAAACGGTAGCACCAAAACTTGCTCGGAGCCAAAATGTGGAGCTCTTGAGGTCAGCTTGTGTCACATGCCTGTAGTCAGAAAATATAATTAATATTTAAAACATGATTAGTAGGAAAATCTTATACTAGTCATATAACAGTCTACTTTTAGGGAAGTATTAGCACACTTGTCAGGCTAATTGCATACAGTAAAGTTTATCAATATAGCCATGTATATCTTGCTTAGATAACCAATATCTTTAAAAAATGATATAATGTAGACAAATTAGTAAAGGCAAATATCTTTGATACTACTTGGGAGTCAGCATCTACAATTTTGAGAATTTCCTTCACATGGAAAATGAAATTAGTTAAATCAACCCACCACTTTTTAATACCGCCAATGTCCTTTCAAAGGAGAGTTACAGCTGAGTTCTCACAATGTTGAGGGTCATAATCATGGAATATAAACAAGGTCCAATATTCAGTCCCCAGGTACCAAAGGCTATCTTGTAAGCAGTTAAGCGACAAGTGACAATACTTTTTTAAGAGCAATGATTAAAGTCATCTTTGGAAACATTGAACCCCATAGTAGTTTACCCAAAAATATCCCAAAGGGAATGAGTTAAGATTCACCAGTTTGCATTAATTTGGTTACTGCTAATTAGAGAGAAAACAAAAACAAAACCCTGATGTTAGTCAGACAGGCAGTGATAATGATACCAAATAAGGGACATAATGTAACATGATGGATTGAAAGGTAATGACATAAAAGAAACCATCTGATGCATGATAAGAACAGGGACAGCCTGTACCACAAACTGAGTTTGTGAGCATGCTCAGTTAATAACACTGCTAAGCACCCTCAAGAGTCTCAAGTATGACAGCTTACCACAAAGAGGATAAAGCTTTAAAATAAAGGTTGAAACATTTTATTCAAGTGTCACTGAAGTCTTAGTTAAGTGAACACAACTAAGGTGATATAAAAAACTTCCAGAATTAAAAGCTTAGAGACACTGTCGAGTTTATTTTACAACAAGTTAAACAGATTGAAGCAAAAGTGAGACATCATTAAAAGACCAAGACACTGATATATGCAAGAGTTAGGAGCCAAGAATTCAAATTGCACAAAACTACTTTGTCTCTGCAATAGTCAGAATGATCAGATTAGTTATCACAAAATGCAGTCTGTACATCCTAGAAACAAAAGTCTACAAGTCAGTGCTCCATGCTCATCACCAGACCAAGCAACACATACCACTCCCATTGTTCACCCTCACCAGTTTCTATTAAAAAAAAAAAATCACTTCTCACATAATTATTTTTTACAAAGCATAGTGATAACACAGGTTCCTTCTATTTTGCAAGTTAGTTCCTTCAACAAGCAATTTTCATTTCTTAAAAAAAGTTAGGGAAGAGAATATTTAAGTTTCAGTTTTTCTAGTTGGAAAAACTCCAACAAGGCCAACCCATTGTTGTGGGAAATGTTACCTGGCTTCAAGAAAAAGTGGACCATGAGATGACTCCATGAAGATGGAATCTTCTATAGAGCTGACGGCGTGCACCTGGTGAGTAATACTGCCTTCGTCGTCTGCTAACAGCATGGCACCCCACTCAGCTACCCGGGCTCTTAACCTTTTATACACATGCACACAGTATGCAGTTCACAGCAGAACTCACGAAAGAAGGGACTCAAAATAACATCTTTCAATTAAACATCCCACTCATACTGAATTGCCACCCTATATGATGCATCTCATGCCTTCTATAAGTAGAAAAAATGTATTCTAGCAAATTGCCAAACTTAAAATTCTTAAACATCCACACCAAACAAGGAAACCTAAAGCTGTTATATACATTCTCTATATATCAACTCTGAGGCTAGTCTTGGTGTATGTGAAACACTAAGAAATATCCTTGAAACCAGAACCATAAACAGTACCTGACAACAAGTGATGACCATACGTATTCATTCAAAATGAGGTTAGCAATTATTAGTCATGAAGTTTATAGATGCTTCTATAATTCTAGACTATCAAAAACTACAAATATATATCTATGAAAAATTGACTCCAACAACCCAAACTCATAGACAACCAAGGACCTGTGATGAGAATAATGATGTTTAAATCTCTAATAGGGAAGTGTAAAAATTTCAAGTGAAAGCATAGGCTAAAAATCTATTAGAACTTTAGCTTCAGGGGGCTGGAGTGGTGGCTCAGCGGTTTCGGCGCTTGCCTGGCAAGCACGAGGACCCGAGTTCAAACCCCAGCACCACGTATACAACTAAGTGCTGGAGCAACTAAGGCCATGTGAAAAAAACTAAAATAAAGTTGTTTCTCTCTTTCTCTGTCTCTCTCACTGTCCCTCTCTCTTAAAAAAAAAGAACTTTAGCTTCAGCTTTGGTCTCCCACTGCTTATCTTAACTGATAAGCACTGATTTTGGTTTTATTTTTTAATTTTTACATTTATTCTTTAATCTGGGGAATAAAATGATTAGGATTAAAGCTAATCCTAATCATAATAAAGATCAGTTAAAATGACTTCTTATAAATATTCTTCAAATAGGAATGTCTTTTTCACATAGCTCCTTTTGTTGTTTTAGGGAAAGCATTACCATTCATGAAATAAAAGTATTCTGACTGATTTTTATTGATTCATTTTCTTCTTCATTTCAATTATATTTTTTCCCAAGCTATAGTATAGCCTTCAAAGGTAAAACAGAATTATGTATTTTTATATGAAACAGTATAGATACATACTTAATACACAGCCAGTTTAAAACTTAATGCAACTATTAACTCAAAATATATTTCAATGGCTCTATCAATGTTATAGAAATTGTTTAAGATACTTCCAGCCATAGGAAGCTACTTCAGAGAACTAGTTTATGTCTTTACTAAATATTTAAAAGCTGCACTACCAGGCTGGAAGTATTTATAATGTATGTCATTGCTTAGATAATTGATGCTATGTGATTACACTGATGCTATGTGATTACAGAATGTGATCCTAAATGTGTCCCATAAGTAAGTATAAAAAACTGACTTATGTTTCTCATTTCAGGTCTCAAACAGAAGCAAAGTAGCAGTTTTATAAAACTTTTCCTAGTTCATCTCCAAACTCAAGTAGAAATAAGTCTTTTACATTCAAAAAAAATTCTTTCAAAATGACTCACATGTAATATCAGAATAAATTATAAACTTATTGCATAAGTTTTCTTCCTTTTTAAAATTCCCCTTCTTTTCAACTATAAAAAAGTAATATACATTCATTAGAAAAATATAAGAAAAATAAAGCGAAGTAGGAAGAAAAAAACTAAACCTAAATCTTGAGTACTTTTATATTTTTTCTGTTTTCATTATAGTTTCAAACACAAGGTACAATTTACATATATATTACTAAATATTATATATTTACATATAAACATTATTAGATATTTTCCACAGATTATGAAAATATAACTTTAAATAGTTGCATTATATTCCATCCTCCTACTGGCTATCTCCATTTATTGATGACTAAAAATAAAATATCTTTCTATATAAGATTTTCATATTTAGGATATTTTTCTTAAGATAGATTTCACAGAAATGAATATTACACGGTCAAAAATGTGCGTGTGTGTGTAGAGAAAGGTTCTTTTTATACCCAATGATACAGCAAAATCACCAAATTTTCCTACTGTATGTGGAATAAGATCATTTAGCACAGCAGTATCTCTTTTTAAAACCTAAGAAATAATACTGGTATATAACCCTAATTAATCATTTGCAAATTGTCAGAGCTTTCAGATTTGTAGGTGGCAAACTCTGGCTTAGAAGTGCTTAGGGCCCAGGTGTACAGTAGCTGTCCAGCTCTTCCACACAGGTGTGAGAGCCAAACAACATGTTTTGACTTGCGTATCATTAAGGTTTCTTCTTGGGGCTGGAGCGGTGGCTCGGTGGTTACGGCGCTAGCCTCGCAAGTCTGAACCCCAGCACCACATACACAACAAGGTGTCAGAGGAATGAAGGTCACATGAGGAACTAAATAAAAATCATTTCCCTCTTTCTCTCTCTCTCTCAAAAAAAAAAAAGGTTTCTTCTTAATGATGCAGACAGAAGGGGCTGGAGCGGTGGTTCAACGGTTTCGGCGCTTGCCTGGCAAGCACGAGGACCGGGGTTCAAACCCCAGCACCACATACACAACTAAGTGTTGGAGCAACTAAGGCCATGTGAAAAACTGAATAAAGTTGTTCCTCTCTTTCTCTGTCTCTCTCACTGTCCCTCTCTCTTTAAAAAAAAAAAATAATGCAGACAGAAGAAAATATTTCAAAAGTCAGGCAATAAAGAGTTAAATGAAGAATTGTTTGAATGAACAGCCACATATGGCACACACAGGATGACCAAAATTCTTGTGGACCTGGGTACTGAATACCTTAAAGAAGGCAATCAAAATTCATTTGATTAACTCAACAATTTATGGTGACTATAAAAACATGAACTAAAATCCTTTATTGGCTCAATATATTTACCAATAATAAGTAAATGGCAATTATCTACATTTAGAAACATAAAATATCAAATCCCAAAGGGTTCAAGGGAATTAAATCTATTCTAGCTATTTCCAAATAGGGTATTTTTACTATTCCAGTGGAAGCTTTTTATGATCTGTCACAGAACTTACATGAAGAATGTAAACTATATTGCAGAGACCTAAAAGTTACAAAACTTAGAATTTGAGGAAGGGGAAGAACTCTGAAAGGTCCAGATATCAATTAATCTTGTATTATACAGCTAGCTATTACACCAAGGAAAAGAAAACTGTAGTAGAACATACTCAAAAGCAGCAAAGTTAAGACAGAGAGTCACTGTTATACTAGTACTCCTACACTTCTCAAAAATGAATTTTTCATTCCTCTCTTCTTATCATTTTATCCCTTCCAAACAAATACACTAATATGAAAGGTCTTTTAATATTATAACACTATTCATTTATGTATCTCATGTATGAATTTAAAAAAACACTTTGAAATGGCCTATGTAATTGTAATGCATGTGTACTTAAAGTTACTAGGACACAGAGTTATCATATATCACCTTTTCTTATTTGTAAGTACATATCTCAGGTTGAAAACTGTACTGAGGTCACCAAAATAATAAAGTTTTCTGTTTCTAAATAGTCTGCTATTAAAAAAAATTAGATAGAAAAAGAAAAAAAGAATTTTGGACCTCCCTGCAAATGTTTCTATCATTTTCTCTATTTCCAATAATAATGTCATCATTGCTAATAATATATAAACACATTATATATATATGTACATATATATGTTTTTACTTTTCTCTTTTTTTGCAATGCTGGGGATTCATGCATGCTTGGCAACTACTCTACCAGGGAGTTATATCCCCACCCCCGCTAATAATAATTTTAACAACAATTCTCCTAAATGAAAGAAGACATGAAATATTTTCATAAAATATTTCTTAAAATAGGTTAAGAAAGGGGCTGGAGAGGTGGCTCAGCAGTTAAGAGCAGGTGCCTGGCATGCGCAAGGACCTGGGTTCAAACCCCAGCAATCACATACAGAACTAAGTATTGGGGGGAAAAAAAAAAAGATGAAAAAATAAATAAAATTGATTCTTTCTTAAAAAAAAAAAAAAAGGTTAAGGGCTGGAGCGGTGGCTCAGTGGTAACAGCGCTTGCCTGGCATGTAGAAGTACATGGGTTCAAACCCCAGCATCCACATACACAACTAAGTGTCAGAGCAACTAGAGCCATGTGAAAAACTCAATAAAGATTAATTCTCTCTGTCTCTCTCACTGTTCTTCTCTCTTTAAAAAAAGATAGGTTAAGAAGTTCACATGTAGTATATAGCAAAGAACTGTGACTCAAATCATAAGCAAGCTGTTAACTGAGCATGCCTGGGAAAGGACACACAGTTATGTGCCAATGTGAAGACATATTTCATCCAGCAGAAGAATCTAAATTTATAGATGATCACAGGTACAACGGAAATGCTCTACTATCTAATTGTTAACTAGAGATATTTAAAGATAAAATCATGCAAATTCTACCTTCTTATGTCTTTTACTATACTAACCAAATGGCAAACTTTTTAAAATTATGAGCAGCAAGCAGCTTACTTACTTAGAATCTGTAACACAAACTCTTCTATAATTTTAAACCTGACTGTATACAAATTCAAAGAACAGCTTTGTAAGGACTTTCATACAAGGAACATACAAGTTTCATAAGAAACTAAAACAGAACTTCCTTGGATGTGCTACTTTACTGTAACGATTTTCTAAGAACTCTTAGATTCCCAAGTTCTAACAGCATTAAGATGAAGAACCCATCCTCTTCAGAAGACAATCCTACGAAAAAGGAGTTCATTTTGGTCTCAGAGTAAAATTCTTCCTTTTAAAAAAGGGATCTTATATGAAATAACATGAGTTTAAACTACATCAATGAAGAACTTGGGTTATTATTAAAGCAACATGAGTAAATGAAGTAAATTGTTAATGAGTGGCTTAAAATAAACATCACATATAGTCCATTTAAAAATACACTGAATGGGGATGGAGCAGTGGCTCAGCGGTCACTGCGCTTGCCTGGCATTCGCTAGTATGTGGGTTCAAACCCCAGCACCATGTACACAATGAATTGTTGGAGCAACGAAAGCCACATGAAAAACTGAATTAAAAAAAAATTGTTTCTCTTTAAAAAAAATAAATTAAAATATAGGATGACTGTCCATCATATTTTAGGTCTCTGTAAATAGTGTGAATTATGTCCTTAGTTGCCAAAATAAAATATTACTAATGAACTTAAGAAGTAACATTAAAAAAAAGTAACAAGAACAAATAATTTATATGACTAATGCAAATAGCAAATGGAATGAAAAAATCCTCAAATCAAAATATGCACCAAAGGAAATCACATCAAAATAATAAATTATAAAATAAACAATATTGATTAAATTATAGATTGGGGAAGTGGGAGGATTACATATAGAAATCTAATTAGGAAAAAGATTGAGCATATAAAAAGAAAACAGAAGACTAAGTGACCAGCACAGACAAACCAGAAAATGAACACATAAGGAAAGGATAAATTAAATTCATAGCACAGCACAATACAGTAACATTCTCATGCAAAGTAGGAGTGTTCTTAATAAATAAAATTCTTAATAAATAAAAATCCTGGGTAGTTCAAACCAACAATCAAGCTCATTCCTATACAACCATTTTAGCACTTTCATATTTAAAAAGTATTTAAAAATAATATTCAAAATGTGTTTTCTCCCATAGCATGATTTATACTACTGGAAATGAAAGCATTCCCAAAGATTAAAATCATCTGACCACATATTAATCATCCTCCAAATGTATTTAAATTCAAAACAATTCTAGTTATTTGTTAAATTATTTCATAAACCTATCTAGATTTGAAGGGTGAGACCATAATTACCAAAGAACAAAGTTACACATGAGATAGATGCACGTGTGATTTAATACTCTGACATGTTGAAGTCAATATACATTCAATTCAATTGGAAAGAAAAAAATTTTATTAGTACTTTCTATTTAAAATATGCAGTGTCAGCAAAAAAGATCAAGAACAAAGTCTTTATTTTCTAGCAAAAGAAGAAAAAACTAAGTTTTTAGAAATTAACTGATTGAAATTGCCTAAAATCATAATCAGACTAAAGCAGTTTGCTGTAATATGATGGACTAGTGTCACTAAAAATGAAACTAAAATTTATAAGAAATGTCTTAATGATATAATATTTAGAAAGGTACTTAAAGGCAGGCAACATATCTTCAAATTTTGCCCCAGCTCATAGCAGCTTACTAATCAAAGCAGTTACTGGAAGTATTCTGAATGAATAAATCAAGGTGTTAGGGGGGCAATATGAGAAGGAAGAAGAATGTGATCTCAAAGATGTATTATATCTGATAGTAACTTCTATCTCAATGAACTTTATTTTATTTTATTTATTTATTTTTTAAACAGAGAGAGAGGGGCTGGAGCGGTGGCTCAGCAGTTATGGTGCTTGCCTGGCAGTGCAAGTACACGGGTTCAAACTGCAGCACCACATACACAACAAAGTGTCAGAGCAACGAAAGCCGCATGAGAAACTAAATAAAAACTGATTCTCTTTGTCTCTCTCTCACTTACTCACTATCCCTCTTTCTTTTAAAAAAAAAAAGAAAAGAAAAGAAAAGAAAAAAGGAAAAGAGAGAATCAATTTTATTCCTTTTTTCATCTGGCCTCTGCTTCTCTGACACTTAGTTGTGTATGTGGTACTGGGGTTGGAACCTGGTCCTTGTGCATACCAAGTAAGGACTCCAATCACTGAGTCACCGCTTCAGCCCCATTGATGAACATTCTTAAAGTACACTAAAACAATGTGCTAATTTGAGAACAGAATGCATGCACTGATACTTGTCTGTTAATTTTGTTAATCTTTTTTGCTTTTCCATCTTTCTTTTTTTTTTTCTTTTTTTCTTTTCTTTTTTTTTTTTTGGTGGTATTAGGGATTGAACCCAGGAGCTACTAAGCTATATCCTCAGCCCCTTATTATTTTCTGAGACAGGGTCCTCCTGTTCAGCCTTCTGAGCGCTGGCATTACACACGTACATGCACCACCATGCATGGCTCTTTGCATATATTTAAAGAAGCTTTTTGCTTAAATAAAAATTAAAAACCTTTTAGAATCTTTTGCAGTAAATTCTAAATCAAATACTAAGCATGGAAGTTCTGATTTCTAGAAACAAAGACACAGACTTAATACTAAGTAGGAAAGAATCCTCCTTACTGAATGAAGTAGGAGAAAAATCCTTAAATGACTTTTAATTAATTAATCAATCTTTCTACTGCTTATTCAACATTATGATAGGTCCACCATGGCAAACCAATAGTGACCAACCACCAAAGGCTGCCAATACCTGAGAAGTATGAGAATAGGAAAAGAAGGTTTTTTGTTTTGTTTTGTTTTGTTTTTGGTACTGGGAATTGAACCCAAGAACAACTGAGCTGCATCCCCAGGTCATTTTATTTTTTTATTTTAGACAAGGTCTTGCTAAGTCACTGAGGCTGGCTTTGAACTTGCAATCCTCCTGCCTCAGCCTCCAGAGCTACTGGGATTAGAGGCGTGCATTAAAACTCCCAGCAAGGAGATTCTTTGCTAACCTAATCACCCAAAAACTGTTATGTAGGAAAGGAGTAAACTGGGGTGGAGGTGAACAGAGACATTTTACTCCTTAAGTATCCCCTTTTTCTTTGTTTTCATTTTCTTGATTCCAGGCCTTAATACTAAGGTTATAAATTGGCAGCCTATTAACATGCTTTGTTCTGATGAGCACATTTAAATTTTTTAAATTGCTACTTTAAATATCAGGAAATTTCACATAAAAATCTTGATTTCTAATCTTTTGTAGAATCAGAAAACCTAGCAACACTGGCCTGTACAAATGGGCTACAACTGAATGGTGGCTGCCCCTTTTAGACAGGGCCATAGGCCCTACCTTTCCTTGTTTCTTCCACTTGGCTACCTTTATTTTATTTTATTTTATTTTTAAAGAGAGAGGGACAGTGAGAGAGACAGAGAAAGAGAGAAACAACTTTATTTAGTTTTTCTCATGGCCTTCGTTGCTCCAACACTTAGTTGTGTACGTGGTGCTGGGGTTTGAACCCGGGTCCTCGTGCTTGCCAGGAAAGTGCCGAAACCGCTGAGCCACCGCTCCAGCCCCCCTTTATTTTTTATTATCCATTCAGATCCTCCAGGAACAGAGTTTTGATACTCTCCCCACTTCCTTAATTATTTATATGCTTTTAAGAAACTCCAATACAAACCCCTAAAATTCCACTGTACTTCTATCAAATGACTGAAGCAGCAACAGAGATAAGGAAGGAGTTCTTTGAAAAGTACACTGGGTTCCCTACCCATTTGCTTCATTTGTGATTATCAGATGTCAGTGTGTGTACTGACACTACTATTAAATTATTTCAATATATAAATAGATACGACAAAATACACTGATTTCTCTTTGAGGATTTACTATCAGTAATTTATGATAAGTGCATCAATTTCAGGCACATTTTAACCCATTTCATTTGGAAGTTGATTAAACTATTCTAGGAAAAAAATCGTCACCAAAAATTCAGCCAATGAATCAATCTGCTATCATGGGCAATCAAGAGCTTTTAGAATAAATAATAAAATAGGTAGTTTGTGATCAGAAATTACTGAAAGCTAAGGTGCATTCACAAAGAATAAGATCAAATATATGTTACTTCCTATTTAGATACAATTACTACATTGGTGGGTCAGAGGAAACGTGGTAAAAATTATACATTGATTTCAGAAAAATCTTTTCTGAAATCTCTGCTAAGATTAAAATACGGGCTGGATAATAACATATTTTAAATTGAATGAAAAATCCTTCCCCAAGAATTCTGAACCTGTAATTGGCAAGGAAATGCCTAGTGCAGTCTACAGGGCTTATTTGCTTTACTTCTCTCTCTCTCTGACCTCTGGGTATTCAATATTATTTTTTTTTCTTTTTTTTTTTATTAGAATATAGAAATACAGTTGGGGGAGAAACATTATCAAAATCAATATTATTTTTTATCAGTAAACTGAAAGGTAAGACATATCTACCAAATTTGCAAGTAACAAAATGCTGAGAGAGATATATAATGGGACAAATGATAGAAATAATGTTTGAAATGACTGAGCTAAAACAAATGAATCAAAAAGAATATGACATTTAATAGAGATACATATGTATCTGCATTTAGGCTCAAAGATCAAATACACAATTAGAAAGGAAGGGACATCTGCCTGAAGAGTACTTCATACAAAAAAAAATTTTATTTCAATTAACCCCAAGATAATATAAGTCAACAGTAGGATGGGCTGCTAAAAAGTTAATTCATGCACTAGACAGGTGCTGTCCTAAGCGCGGAACATGACTGCCCACTGTTCTGGACTAGTCAGACCACATCTGGAGCACTGTTATCCATCCTTGGTGGCACCTCTTAAGAGGTACTCTGAAAACTTTAGGGGCTTTCAGAAGAGAACAACCAAGAATGATGAAGTCACAAAATCATCTAATTTTTAAAAAAGCTCAAAGAAATGGGGATGTTCTACCTGAAGAAGAGAAAATTAGGGGAGACATGATGGTCGTCTTCAATGTCTGAAGGATTGCTATGTTGAAGAGGGAGTAGAATAGTCGTATGTTGTTCTAAAGGGCAGAACTAAAACTAAAGGAGAGAAAGTTATAGGGAAAACATTTTAGTTTAAAAAAATTAAAAGCAAAAGCAAAAGCCCTCACCAAAGAAGAAAGCTATAAACAAATAAACAGCACTCTCTCAGGAAGGCTTGCTAACAGGAGGTTAGGCCAGATGAATTCCAGAATCTCTTCCAACTCTAAGATTACCACTGCTGGAGCTCCTGAATGTTGTTTGGTTTGAACTAGCCTTGAATTTTCTCAGCCAGTCATTCATAGGGGAATCTATTTGGGTTACTCCTTTATAAGGTGCCACTCAAAGAACAGAGGCAGAACTTTACAAAAGAATGCAGTAATCCCTTCAAAGCAGTCCCCTGAGATGGCTGCATTCTTACTCCAGAGCTGCTGGTTCTCAAAACATCACTGAAATGTTTTTAAAATGTCTTCATAATCAGTTTCTGATTCACATAAGAAATAACCATGTCAGAGATACAACTACTACATTGCTGGTGGACACAAACCATGATCATTCGATTCACCTGGAGTCTAGTCTTTTGCAAGTGTCCAATGATGGACTGATCCATTTCTAACCAAAATCTATTACTTAGCTTGCCCAACCATCTTAAGCCCAGCTCTCAATGACACTTGAGTGATTTCAAAAACCTAATTCAACCTGTAACATATAAATTTTACAATCAGATACAAGTTAATACTACATAGGTTCTAATATGCTCAAAAAACATACAACTGATTTGAACAAAGGTAGCACGATCAGAATAAGAATATAACCTTCCAAGTTCATTGCTTTGAAGGAATATATACATCCTTTTGTTTTTTCTTTTAAAAAATTATATTACTTTATAGGAATATTTCATGTTTTAGCTCAATAATAAGACCTGAAAAAAACAGTCCTTCATATCATTTTTTTCTTTTCCCATACTCTTTTGAGTCATTAAAGCTGGTTATTATCCTCATTGCCAGAAACCATGTATTATCAAATAAGCATTCCAGGTATTTTTTTAATAAATAGATTATAATTATAAATAGTTTCAAGAATAGAGAATTTTTTTTCAAATCCAAAACACTGCTCACATTAGTACAGTTTTACTAAGATACATTATCTGAATGTAAGCTGAGCACAGCATAATATAACATCTTTTATTTGGGGTGAGTGTCTTTTGCCTACGACAAAAGTCAATTTCTAGGACTTATAACCAAAGATTTTAATATCCCTACACATATTTCTTCTAATATCAAAGATATTTTTAACTTTCCTAGTGAAAAAAAAATCAAAAATCTTATTTTACGGTCCTCCAAATATACCTATTAACTTAAAAGCATTATTATGGATGTTTCCAAAACTGAGAGTTGTTGTTGTAGTGAGAATTTTAGTGGAAGTTAGTTGGGCATCAGTTGGTTTGTAGTATCTGTATAATAAAGAGTTATCAATTTTTTTCTTTTGTATTTTAACAGAATGCCTGGTACCCAGTAAATAAAGTTAAGAACCTGTTAAGAACTGCAGTGAAGATTTTGTTCTTTACAGATTGCAGCAAGTCTGAGTTGAGGAAGTTCTGACAGATGCAAAATGTACACCTGTTGCAGGTGCACATACAGCGTAACCGGGCATGGCTGCGAAAACACACAGAAGGACAGGGTTGAGTTCTTACTTATAAATATGGCACAAGACAGGGTGCGCCAACTTAAAAAAAAAAAAGATGATGATTTAGGCATATGCAACAGTCTTTGTGTGGGGGGGGGGAGGACAACGTGGGCCATGCTAGAATTGTGCAGAATTCCACATTTACCAAAAATCAGAATAAGCAATAATAGCTTCCTCCTCCCTCCCTATAGAAAGTCCAGGGAAAATTTGCTAAATTCTTTTTCGCTTTTTTGGAGGGGAGATGGAATTATTATGTGAGTTTTAGTGGAATAAGTATGCACAGCAATAGATGGCACCCTCATCTAAATCAATAAAAATAAAAATTTAGTAAGCACCCACCAAAAGAACAAGGCTTGCTAGCATTTTAATAACGATTCCCTCTTCCTCCCTCAGCATACACACATGACTGAAAACCAGGAAGGAGAAGAGTGACAAATACATAAAAAAGTCAAAAGACGAGTATATTCAACCCTGAAAAGATATGAACAATATATCGTCTTTAATTCATCAAGCACCCTGACTCCCTAAGGAAATCAGAGTGCTTCATAAATTTCCACTTGAACAAAATATAGGGTTGATTTCATCTGCTACCAAAACCCAGCAGCTAAGTATGATAGTAAGAAACTCTGGGTAAGGATGTAAAAATCAATAATGGATCCAATTGAAATTAGATATGAAATTTAGGGAGGCTTTCTGACTCCTTTCTGGTTGAGTGGAGTTGCACTAGTTGGTGCAAGCACATGGGACAACCCATATCACCTAGGCCCTATCTACCAAGTAGGGGGTCTCCAATGACTGTTCAGTGGTCAGAGCCACTCGGACATACAAAGCCATCACGCCACCCATGAAGAGGCACTGGCGCAGAACCCATTCAGAAGAGCGCCACCTGCTGAGTCAATGCCATCACTTCCTGTAACACCTGATCATTTTTAGAGGCCTCTCAGTCAAAGGACTGGCCCAATCTGACTTGGCTTAACTTGTAAGATCTGATGAGACCACAGCACACGGTAGCATGGTTGTGGAGATAAGCAGCAGCCCAATAATGCCTAATTCTCAACATGGAGAAAAACAAGAATTAATTTGGAAAATTAATGCTTAAGACATTCCTTTTAAAAACCTGACTTGTGATGATGAACATAGCACTGCTACTAAGTCACTGCCAGCTGTCATACTGGAATCCATCTGTTATTTTATAAATTGAATCTGACTCTTCAACATACACAAGGCTCCACCCACCAAAAAGGAGAGATGCAAAGTATGCTTAGCAACAGGGAGATGCTTCATGAGAAGTAGTTTGGGATTAACCATTTAAACAAGTGTTCATGTATGTACATTTATCATATATACACACACACAAGAATTATAGTAAACTGTTTTAAAGATGAGGATCTAGAAACACGGTTTCAGTAATTTACAAGATTTTTAAAAGTGCATTTACATAGTAAAGACTACACCATAATATACAGTTAAGCAGTAAGTCTGACCAAGCAGTGCGTTTCTAGATAATTACTAAATGTTAATTATAGCAAGAAAGAAGATTTGGTCACCCTATAAGAAATGTCAACAAAATTCTACGGTAGTCATAAAGAAAAAGTAACTTACAAAGCAGTTTTTAGAAAGACCCAGATTTTTCTCAAATTCTCTATTCTATCAGTGTTGCCCATGTCTCGGGAGAGTCTGTCTCTGTAATGATCCTCTCTGTAGATAACATACATGAGAGTTTTAAAGCAAAGGTAAAACATAAATAAAGTTTTGCTTATCTTATATTAATAGGTACAACTTGTCTTTCTAATACAAATAGAAATTCAAAGGTTTGTTGCATTTTTTAAAAAGTGTAAATTAATGGAATACCAGTAAAATGAACTGTGATTATAAAAATCTTTACAAATTAACACCTTTTTAGAAAACCTCAGTTTTCATTTAAAGCAATGTTTGATTATTACTCTATTTTACACTGTAGTTTTCATAAGAAAAATAATTTAGAGACTAATGTAATAAAAAAATGGCATAAGTTATAAAGACCTGAGAAACGCACTGCCTGAAAAACTACTTTGCTACAAGACAGATTTATACAAACACACTATTTGAGGAGAATGCCATTAAGAATCATGCAATTTTAAGGCAGTTAGTAAATTATGAAGATTATCAGTCATGTGCTTGTATATATATGTATGTATAGATATATAATAAATGTACATGAAATTTGTGGCTCATAACACTTAATGCAAAACATTTACATAGTGGAAATTCCAAATACAACTATTTTTTTCTTTTTTGAGCACTAGGGATTGTACCCAGAGGCGCTTAACAAATGAACCACATCCTCAGCTTTTTTATTTTGAGATAGGGTCTAAGTTGCCTAAGGCCTCACTAAGTTGCTGAGGCTGGCTTTAAACTTGTGACCCTCCTGCCTCAGCCTCCCAAGCTGCTGGGATTACAGGCATGTGCCACTGTGACCAGCTAAATGCAGCTACTTTTTTACAGCACTCAGAAAGGCATAATATCCTGAACTCAAACACAAAACATAAACTGACAAAAGATTTTAGAATCCTTCACATACTTCAATTAACTAGCAAATAAATATAAAAATGAACTTTGTGTACAGAAATGCATAAAGTAACATGAAGTCAACCCCATTTTATTGCAGTAAAGTTATTTTTTAATGCTGGGTGAGAGGCTGCCCTTTATTGAATTATCCTGTTAAAGAGAACTACAGCCTACTCAAAATTATACAAATATTGGCAGAGGAACTGTTTATATTATTTTACTATGGTACCCAAACCATATTTGGCATTTGCTCAAATTTTTACCTTCTCATTACAAAGTCTCTTTCTGTTGCTGAACAACTTCTATGTGACAAAGATTCCCCCCTCATGGCTAATAATGTCATGCAATGTTATTATGAACCATGCAACATGAAAATGAAGACAGAGCAGGTACTTACGGGTACATGGCCATTGTTGTCAATTTAACAAAGATATCCTTACTGGGTGCATCAGCAGTATTACAAGTGAAGGCTTGAGGCGGAGGCATTTTGTGTTTCCTGCAGAAATCAGCAGGTGAGATACTATATTCTTGTTTAACTTCATGCAGGTCTGATTTGGCAGCTATGATTAAGCAGGGTATTCTGCTGTCCATAAAGTGTTGCTATGGAATAAAAAATGAAATCAAAATCTAATGATAAATTCAAAAGTTACTTTTTAATTCAATGTGAACTAAAAATATTTTTCTGGATAGGCAAAACAACAATAATTTTAAAGAGAGGCAAAGTCTGGTACTGGTCTAGGACAGTCTGATATAATAAATAAGATTAGCACCACTTTCTACTGCAGGTAACAAAAGAGACCTAATCCCAATTCTTTAGATTCAATATATTTTTTTTTTTAAAGAGAGAGGGACAGTGAGAGAGAGAAAGAACTTTTATTTAGTTTTTCATGGGGCTTTTGTTGCTCTGAGACCTCACTGTGTACATGGTGCTATGATTTAAACTCGCATAGTTGCACATGTCAGGCAAGCACTGTAACCGTTGATCCACCACTCCAGCCCCATAATTTTTAAAAATACATTTCTTGAATTAAAAAGACAATAAAATTTTGAAATAAAAAACACACCTAACTTCTACTCTAAAGATGACTATTTTCCTATTACCTCTAATTCTTGAGTATACGCGTCTATCTATATCTTTATATAGTTGCAGTCACGCTACACATAACTCTTTAAAAATGTAATACTGTGGGGCTGGAACAGAGGCTAGTGGTTACAGTGCCTGCTTGGCATAAACGAGGACCCAGGTTCAAATCCCTGCACCACATACACAACTAAGTGTCAGAAAAACAAAAACCAGATGGAAACATAAATAAAATTGATTCATTCTCTCTCTCCCACTCTCTCCTCTCTAAAAAAAGTAATATACTGTATCTTCCCTGTTCTTCAAAATTCAGAACTATTGTTTTCCATGGGTGCCTAATATTCTTCTAGTTTATTTTTTCACAATTTGGAAAACCATCTTCTAATAGTATTAGACATCTGGATTATTTCCAGTTTGGGGCCATTAAAAATAATAATGCTTTGTGGGGGCTGAAGCAGTGGCTCAACGGTTACAGTGCTTGCCTGGCATGTGTGAGGATGCAGGTTCAAACCCCAGCACTACATACACAACAAAAGTCACGTGAAAAACTAAATAAAATAAATTCTCTCTCTCTCACTATTCCTCTCTCTAAGAAAAATAATAATAATGCTTTGTACATACAGCTTTTTCCTCCTGTTAAATCTTGCTGATAATCTCAAGGTGACTGATACACTTTCCAAACCTTTAGTTTATTCCCTTGCTCTGGCTGTTATTCTTGGGGTAACTGACAATATATACTCCACATGCATTCCTCACAGCTGAAAAGATCTTCCATTAATGCAAAAGTTTTTAACCAGGAACGCACATCAGAGTCACGTAAGAAAGAAATTTTTTAAAGTACATATATACTGGACTGCCACAGCAGAATAAAAATCTTAAGAAACAGGGAAAACATGTATATATTTTTTAAAAACTCCACAAATGATTTGTTGCATTTTTCTGGCAAGGAAGCATTACAAAATTAATTAAAACCCCATATAAAATTATATTTGATCATAAGTCTAGAAGAACCACAAACCTTAAAAATCCTGGCACAGTATTCAAAGGATTTGGGGTTAGTGACATCATATACCAGGCACACAACATCACAAATGATTTCAGCCTCAGTGAGAAATTCCGATTCTGAGATATCATGCAACTTGTAAAAAGAAAAAGATAATGAGAAACATGAGTATCATAATACTGATACATCCATGATGTATTATGATTGTTCGATTGGATAGCCTAATAAAAAACTAGAGTTAATCATAACTTTTCAGACCATTTTTAGAAGTAGAAAGTACAAATAAACAAGTATCTACTGGTTTGTACATTAAAAATGGTGATTAAGAATCTACAGAAGGGGGCTAGAGCGGTGGCTCAGTGGTAGAAGGATCTGCCTGGCATGCATGAGGAGCCGGGTTCAAACCACAGCACCACATACACAAATAAGTATGGGAGAAACAAAAGCCAAATGAAAAAATAAATAACACTGATTCTATGTTTCTCTCTCACTTTCTCTCCCTCTCTCTTTAAAAAAAAAAAAAAAAAAGGAGGATCTTGGACAAGGATCAGGTTTCAGCTACTGTGTCAATCCATATACATGTATGAATGTGAACCAAAGAATTCCTTCATTATGTCAGACAGTTTTGAACCAATAAAAAACAAAACAACAACAAAAAAAGAATCTACAGAAGCTAACTGACTGACTAATGTGCTGTTGGGCAGGCCTTTTCTGGGCACTGTCTGCATTCTATTGATAAGGACACAGATTAGACTAGAAAGATTAAGTCAACCCCAAAAGATAACACACCTAAGAAGTCATCAGACCAAAATTTGAACTCAGATATAATTACCAAGTGTGTCTGCTTTACTATCAAACTTTTCTCCTATCAAAAACATAAAGCAAATGACTCCTAAACATCATTTTATTCTACTTCATTGCCTACTCTTTTCAATATTTATTATAAAACTTCTTAAAGAAATATCTTGGGGGCTGGAGCGGTGGCTCAGCGGTTTCGGCGCTTGCCTGGCAAGCACAAGGACCCAGGTTCAAACCCCAGCACCATGTGCACAACTGAGTGTTGGAGCAACTAAGGCCATGTGAAAAACTCAATAAAGTTGTTCTTCTCTCTCACTGTCCCTCTCTCTTTAAAAAAAAAAAAAAAAGAAAAGAAATATCTTGGGCTGGAGTGGTAGCTCAGCGGTTTCGGTGCTTGCCTGGCAAGCACGAGGACCCGGGTTCAAACCCCAGCACCATGTACACACCTATGTGTTGGAGCAACTAAAGCCATGTGAAAAGAAACTAAATAAAGTTGTTTCTCTCTTTCTGTCTCTCTCACTGTCCCTCTCTCTTAAAAAAAAAAATTAAAAAAAAAAGAAAGAAAAGAAATATCTTGGGCTGGGTATATAGCTCAATGGTATAGTATGTGCTTATCCCTGGGTTCAATCCTTAATACTGGGTGGGAGGGAAGAAGCTGTGCCTCAACATATTTTAAATACAACACTACAGCATGCATAGTCAGATACAGGAAAGGTATGACTTGCAAAAACAGTGTAAGAGTAAGAAAAAAGAAAAATTAATAGTCAACGATATTTATTGAGTACCCACTGTTTAGAACTATACTTACAGGAAAAACAACAGGAGACAAACCAATTTAATAATAAAGTGACAAACATTTATCAGAAAGAGTAAAATATGTATAAAAGACAATGGGACCATCTAGCAAAATAAATCCTTTCAAAAAGGAATGGAAAGATAAATGAACTTATTCCCACCCCCTAGCACCTATGATTTGTTGGCAGCTTCTCATTGAGGCACTCACTTAATAAGAAACAAGCTCAGAGAGAATAAATCACTTGCCAAAGTCACAGAGCTAACCAATGGTGGACCAAGGTTAAACTGAAATGAATGAATTCAAGGAAAGCATATAACCTCTTTCTACTGTATTTTGTGCTAACATTTCACTCAGATCTTTTTTTCATACATTTTTTATGCTATATTCTTCTCTGCTAAGTAGATAAACTTGATTCAGATTACAAACAACCAAGCACCAGTACTATTTTCATATTAATTTTTAGTCAACAGCAGAATAAAAAAAAATAAAAATGGAAGAGTAAAAATCAATTTCATTTTGTTTTACTTTCTTATTGTTATAGCAAGCATACAATTAAATGTACAAACATGAATTTTTACTTATATGTATACCCATAGAATCATCATGTAGATCAAAGGAATTAATATTTCAAAAAATAAACCAGGTGGGAAAAAATTACACACAGGTTCTACATTCAGCCAGTAAATTAAAGTCACTTTGTTTTAGTATTTTTAAAATGTACCCAACAATTAAAAATTTTATATTCAGAATTTCTTACCAACAAGTATTTCTCTTGTCCATACACATAAACAGTATTAATTGCATAGTAGGATTTATGATCATCACGAATTTTCTTCTGTCTCTGAAAACAGAAGCAAAAATCTTAATATTCATAAGGAATAACTAGTTTTCATCAAAATACACACTCTCTCTCTCTCTCTCTCACACACACACACACACACTTACTTCTGTTTGCATGTGTAGGTGGGTTATAAATAAAATGGCATTCTCGATGTTATATACTATTTATCAGTACAAACAGTATGTTGATTTTATGTTTTTTAATTCTTAGGGTCTAAGACAAAAGATGCATTTGTTTTGCATAAAGTAAAAGCAGTAGGTGAAGGGGAAGTAAACTTCTTTTTTTTTTTTTTTTTTCAGGGCTAAGGACCAAACTCAGGGCCTTGTGCGTGCTAGGCAAGTGCTCTGCCACTGAGCTGAAATCCCAACCCCGGAAGTAAACTTTTTTAATGAAATATATTCTAGAATCATCTGATGGCAATTCATGTTATCCTATGGTTTGGTCTGATACGAGCCTCATCTAGAAAAATGTCAGTCTTACTCAAAAAAGTAGTCAGAACTAAGTACTGGTATTCAATTTGAAAGATTTACCATGCATTTATTTCCTCTCAAGAACTATGTGAGGTGCTTTCATATGTGTGGTTATTTAATCCTCACCTAAATACGGTTTTAAAAAAAGTTCAATTAGTGCTCAGGGGCCTGAAGAATGGCTTCTCTGTTTACTACACACCCAACAGGAATCCGGATTTACACCTCATATGTTGCAGGATACATTGGCCTTCCTGTGACATCATGCCCTATATGTTTTCTAAAAAACAAAAGTTAAATGAGAGCCAGGCACAGTGGCACATGCATATTAATCCCAGCTACTTAGGAGGCTAAGGCAAGCCTCAGCAATGAAGCAGTGCCATGTCTCAAAATAAAAAACAAAGAATAAAAGGGTTGTGGATGCAGCTCAGTGGTAGAACACCACTGGGTTTGATCCCCCATACCTGGGGCAGGAGGGGAGATAAGACAGCTAACACGAATGAAACAAGATAAAGAGAGTTCAAAAGGATTATTACACTGTAGAGTATACTTTACTAATATATGTAGGCCAGTGAGCTCTAATAATCATTTAAAAAGATTAATAATGGCTATAAAAAGTATGTAAATTTATGACTATAGAAATTTGTTGGATGCAGTTCTATATTCTGAGACACTCACCATTAAGTTTCTTCCAAGAAGAGCCTGAAGAATTCCACTTTTTCCACAGCTTTTCATTCCAATTACATTACATCTAAACACATTTCTTTGAGTCTGTTTTTTCTGAAGGTCTATCTTTTTATCTCTTGTTACTTAAAAGAAAAAGAAACACTAAATATGTACCACTCAGACTCATGGAGCCTCTATTCCACCTTCTGCAAATTAAGGTAATGTTGTTTATCACATTTATGCAGTATTTGATCTATAAAAAACAAAGTAGTCAAGCTATATGTGAAATAAAGTACTAAATGTAAAGCAGAAGGATATCACTTAGTGGGAAAGATGCACTTCTGAAAGTTGACTGTGAAGTAAATATCCAGTAACGAAATATTTTGCATAAAATAAGCAGTATATTTTCACTAGGGAAATATCCTAAAAATGAATAAATACAATGAATATATTTAACATTACATCCTACCTAATTTTTCCTGTGATAAATTATTACCATAGAGGGAGGGGGTGTAGCTCAACAGTAGAGTAATTTTCTAGCCTGTGCAATGACCTGTCTTCAATTCCCAGCACAACAGCAACAACAACAAATAAAATTAAAAGAGAGAGAGAGAGAGAGAGGGGGATTTGTACTCTGAAGTTAGTGGGCTTTCAAGCATCAATTTGTTAAAAAAGCATGATAGAGCTCAGGATGCCAAGACAGAGGATCACAAGTTCAAAGTCAGCCTCAGCAACTTGGTGAGGCCCTGAACAACTTAAGAGATACTCTATCTCAAAATAAAATATTAAAAAGGGCTGGGGATGTGGCTCAGTGGTTAAGTGGGTTCAATCCCTGGTTTAAAAAAAAAAAGCATGATAGAAAACACTACTGTATCATTAGGACAATGGGGCCTCTCTTCAGATAAAGAGAGCTCCTTAAGCGTACCCAAAGGTACAACTACAGTAGAGCTCACCACAGGCACTACTGATTATAGCAAAGACTCAAAATGATAGAAACACACAATAAGTATGGAATAGTTAAATAAGTTATAAAACATTCATACAATGGCACATTATTTCACATTAAAGACATATAAAAAAGTATATTGGTATGCAAAGATGTCCACAATCTGTTGTTGAATGAAACAAAATAACTTCACAGCTAGCTAGAAATTAGCTTCTTACTCTCTAATGCTGAATTACCGTCTAATTGGTTAAGAACTTTAAAAGGGGGAGGGGAGCAGTGGCTCAGAGGTTAGGGTGCTTGCCTGGCATGCGTGAGGACCCGGGTTTGAACCCCAGCACCACATACATAACTAAATGTCAGAGAAACAGGGTCCAGATGGAAAAAATAAGTAAAACTGATTTTCTCTTTCTTTCTCTCTTTAAATAAATAAATAAATAGCTTTCTTTAAAGGGTACTTGCTCTATCAATTTAAGAAAGGTTATCTTCTTGTATGAGAACTTCCTGTAAGACATGGCAGATTCTCCATCCACTGATATAAAAGAAACTCCTAAAATGATCCATTGCTAAAGTTGTTATTTTCATATCTATGGGTTTCCTTTTAGTGGAGTACATTGCTTTGGCAAGAGTGTGTCGTTTAGGGATGGAGTGATGGCTCAGAGGTACAGTGCTTGCCTGGCATACATGAGGACCCAGGTTTGATCCACAGCACCACATACACATCTAAGTGTTGGAAAAACTAAAACCAAATGAAAAAATAAGAAAGCTCATTCTTTCTCTCTATCTTTAAAGAAAAAGCTGAAAAATGTATAATTAGTTTGAGATTGAAATCATGATCAAGTGTTCATAGCCTTTTTTTTTTTTTAAGAGAGAGAGGGACAGTGAGAGAGAGAGAATCAATTTTATTTAGTTTTCCATGAGGCTTTCGTTGCTCTGACACTTTGTTGTGTACGTGGTGCTGGGGTTCGAACCCACATCCTCGCGAATGCCAGGCAACCACCATAATCGCTGAGCTACTGCTCCAGCCCCACGGGCATTGCTTTTAATTTTTTTTTTTTTTTTTTTAAAGAGAGAATCAATTTTATGCAGTTTTTCATCTGGTTTTTTTTGTTGTTGCAACACTTCATTGTGTTCATGGTGCTGGGGGTTGAACCTGGGTCCTTGTGCATGCCAGGCAAGCGCTGTAACTGCTGAGCCTCCGCTCCAGCCCCACTTTTAATGTTTAAAGAAAATTAAAATGCAAGATAGAACTGGAAAATCCTTTAATGTCCACAGCACTCCCTCATTTTCATCAGTGGAATACCCTTAGGGAATATACTAGACAAATGTTCTACTTTTTCTTCTTTGATTAACAATAAAATCAGGCATCTCAACTCAAAAGAAAGTACCAAATCACAAGGAAAACTAGCAGAGTGTAGACATGGAAAACTAATGAAGATGAGTTTAGCTTTATTTTTTGTAACATTTGAAACTGGAGTCTTCAATGTTCCTAATCATAAACTGAATAATACCCAAGATGCTTACCTGTAATGGCTGAAGCTTGAGACTCCTGTTCAGTCAATATGGAATAGCCTAGATAACCCAAATATTCTAGGCACCGCTGTACATCTAAATAGGTTGTGAGCCTAAGAAAGGGAAGGTTTACAAGATTACAAGGTAAAAAGTTCCTAAATGTCCTAAATGAACATCCATAGGGAAAAAAACATTTCAACAGCTCTAAATTGTTTCTGTTTTTTTTTTTTTTTGGAAAGAGGGACAGTGAGAGAGAGAGAGAGAGAGAGAGAGAGAGAGAAACAATTCTTATTCAGTTTTTCATGTAGGCTTCGTTGCTCCAAGACTTGGCTGTACACATGGTGCTGGGGTTTGAACTCGCATACCTGTGCAGCCAAGCCAGCCCTCCAATCCCTCTAAAATTGTTTTCTACCAAACCCAGATAATGTTTGTCAGACTAATTTCCTATGTACCTAACCATGGCTCTGCCATTCTTTTTTTTGTTTTTGACATAGACTAGGGATTGAACCCAGGGGCACTCTATTGATGAACTATATCTCAACCCTTTCTATTCTTTTATTTTTATTTTATATATATATATAAATACATACACGTACATATATGAATGAGAGAGACAACGAGAGAGAAAGAGAAAATCACTTTTATTTAGTTTTTCACGTGGCTTTCGTTGCTCCAACACTTCATTGTATATGTGGTGCTGGGGTTCAAACCTGCGTGTTCAAGCACTGTAACTGCTGAGCCACTGCTCCAGCCCCCAAACCTTTCGATGAGACAAAATTTCACTAAGTTGCTGAGGCTAGTCTTGAAGTTGCAATCCTCCTGCTTGGACCTCCTGAGTTGCTAGGATTACAGGTGCATACCAACATTCCTGGCTCCTACAGTGCCATTCTTAAAACAAAGAGTAAGGGGAAAGAACGCAACATGGGGGCAAACTCCTCTATTCCAACTGCCAGAGAAGACAAGTCCACATAGAGAAGCAGACAGTGGCTTGTAAAACTACAGTAGGGACATTTTAATTATCTGCTTCCCAAGTTAATATGCAATATTCTGCAAATATAGACCAGCTGAAGACTTAATAATAACTTTAGGGGCTGGAGTGGTGGCTCAGCGAGTTCAAACTCCAGCACCACATACTCAACGAAGTGTCAAAGCAACGAAAGCCACACAAAAAACTAAATAAAATTGATTCCCTCTCACTTTCTCTCTCTTTCCTCTCACTGTCCCTCTTTCTTTAAAAAAAAAAAATAATAATAATAACTTTTAAAATCTGAAAAGGATTGACGAAAACACAAAATTAACGAAAAGGCATCTGAAATTATTTAGCTTTTCTTATGTATTTGAAAAAAGATCCTAAAGTTAGCCTCACCAAGGTTAAAATAATTATGTCATCACATAAGATCAGGGAATTCCATTAAAACCCTAAACACATTGCCAACCAGACTATGACTACCCTGTAGACAAATCTCTAAATTTTACTACAAATTCATTAAAGGGCTGGAGTGGTGGCTCAGTAGTTACAGTGCCTGCCTGGCATGCGTGAGGACAAGGGTTCCTTTTTAAAAAATTTTTTTATAAAGGAGCTATTGTGCAATCATAAATACATATAAAGTAACAATATGATAGGCATATGTTCTTAAATCAGAATTACCCCCACATCACCCACACCCTAGTGTCTTGATTCTTTTATATTCTGCCCCTGCAAGCGATATAAATGCTTAGAATGTGAATTTTCCAGAATGATTGCATAAGTACTATCAGATTCTCAGGGGGATAATGAGTACGCTATATTGTTGATTGTCTCCCTAGATCCCTCCCTGATCTCCTTCCCTACCCCCCGCCATACATATCTATGGTTGCCTTAGGTTATATGTTGATATGCCTTTGCTTTTTTGTTGTTGTTGGGTGCAGTGAACTTTATTGATGGTAGAGTGACAGTAGGGCTCCCTAAGCCCTCTCCTACTTCAGGGGTTCTAGGATGGAAATTGGGAGGGGGGATTCTCAGAGTGTTGAGGAGCTGAGAAAGGGGCAGGGACTCCCCAGCAGCTGACGGACTCTCTTCATGTGTTCTTGCTAGGGTAGGTGGTTCAGGGATTCTTACTGCTTTGAGGCCATGTGGACCATGAGGCCCACCACCCTGTTGCTGTAGCCAAATTCACTGTAAGATCAGGAAATGAGCTTGACAAAGTGGTCGTTGAGGGCAATGCCAGCACCAGCAAAGGTGGAAGAGTGGGTGTCATTGTTAAAGTCACAGGAGACAACCTGGTCCTCTGTGTTGCCCAGGATGCCCTTGAGGGGGCCCTCAGATGCCTGCTTCACCACCTTCTTGATATCATCACATGAATCAGCTTTCTCCAGGCGACAGGTCAGATCCATAGCTGACACATTGGGAGTGGGCACATGGAAAGCCAAGCCAGTGAGCTTCCCATTCAGCTCAGGGATGACCTTGCCCACACCCTTGGCAGTGTCAGTGGATGCAGGGATGATATTCTGGGCAGCCCCACAGTTATCATGCCATAGTTTCCCAGAGGAGCCATCCACAGTTTTCTGAGTGGCAGTGATGGCATGGACTGTGGTCATGAGCCCTTCCACAATGCTGAAGTTGTCATGGATGACCTTGGCCAAAGGGGGCTAAGCAGTTGGTGGTGCAGGAGACACTGCTGACGATCTCAAGCAATGAGGGAGTTGACATACTTCTCTTGGTTCACACCCATCACAAACATGGGGGCATCAGCAGAAGGGGCAGAGATGATGACCCTTTTGGCACCACCCTTCAAATGAGCTCCAGCCTTTTCCATGGTAGTGAAGACATCAGTGGACTCCACAACATATTCAGCACCAGCATCACCCTATTGATGTTGGCAGGATCTTGCTCCTGAAAGATAGAGATGGACTTTCCATTGATGACAAGCTTCCTGTTCTCAGCCTTGACTGTGCCATTGAACTTACCATGGGTGGAATCACAATGGAACATGTAGACCATATAGCTGAGGTCAATGAAGGGGTCACTGATGGCAACAGTATCCACTTTGCCAGAGTTGAAAGCAGCTCTATTGAACAGGCAACCAATATGGCCAAACCGTTCACTCCGACCTTCATCATCGTGTAACAGGGTCGTGTCTAGCACTGCAGGGGACGGGAAGACGAGGCTGTCTGTGGAACAAGGAGGAACAGAGAGCCCCTTTGCTGGTTCTAATACATAAGTATGACTACCTTTCATCTACGACTGTGTTTAGTTCCAGCCTCCACAAATGAATAAAAACGTTCGACTCTTGACTCTCTGGATTTGCTAACTTTGCTCAGCATGGTTTCTTCCATAGCCATCCATTTACCTTCAAAAGCTGCAATATCGTTGTTTCTAATTGCTAAGTAGAACTCTACTTTACATATATACCACTGCTTTTGGATCCATTCATCCAGTGAGGGACATCTGAGTTGGTTCCATAATTTAGCTATTGTAAACTGAGCTACTATAAACATAGATTTTGCTGTGTTGCTATAATGTGCCAATTCTAACTCCTCTGGAAAAACACCCAGAAGAGGGATAGCTGAATCATGTATGGTGGATCCATCCCTACTTTTTGAGGAGTCCCCACACTGTTTTCCAGAGTGGCTGTACCAGTCTGCAGTTCCACCAACAGTATGCTAGTGTTCCTATCTCCCTGCAACCCCTCCAGCATCCATTATTGTTTATAGTCTTCATCTTTGCAGTCTGACTGGAGTGAGGTGAAATCTTAATGTAGTTTTGATTTGCATTTCTCTGATTTAGAACATTTTCTCATGTATTCATTGGCTTGCTCAATTTCCTCTGTTGAGAAGTTTCTATTTAGCTCTTTGCCCCATTTATTGATTAGATTGTTTGTGGTTTTGGTATTAAGTTTTTTGAGTTCTTTGCAAATTTTGGACATTGGTCCCCTGTTGGAGGAATCACAGGCCATGATTATTTCCCACTCTGTATGTTGTCTCTTGACAATTTTGACCAATTCCTTGGCTGTGCAGAAGCTTTTTAGTTTAATTGCACCCCAACTCAATGATTTTTGACTTTAATTCTTACACTTTAGGAGTCTTGTTAAGAAAGTTTTTGCCTACTCCCAAATGCTAGTGTTGGTCCTCTTTTCTTCTACAGACTGTATGGTAGCTGGTTTAATTCCTAGTTCCTTGAACCATTTTGATTTGATTTTTATACAAGGTGAGAGATAAGGATCTAATTTAAACTTCCTGCAAAAGCCTGGAGGACATGGGTTCTAACCCCAGCACCACGTACACAATGAAATATTGGAGCGACAAAAGCCACATGAAAAACTAAATAATTAAAAACAAGAAATAATGCAGTAAGTCCTCAGTGTCCAGTAAAATATGGTATTCCTTGCATGCAAGGAGTAATTGTGCAACAGCAATGACATTCCCAATTCTTTTAATCAAACAAAAAAGCACTAAAATTTAGTTCATATTTGATGTAATACATTACCCTTTCCCAGTACACCATCTAAAAGAAAATAATTCCCTCTTGATATATTTATAAAATACTTACAATTCCCACCAGTACTACAAATCCTACGTACAGAGTTATGACTGAAACACTTCATTGGATCTGACAAGCTTACAAAATGATGAATATTACACAATAATTTTAAACTAGTTGTGATTCTAGAGGTAGAAGTGAGCTCTATACTTACGTCCACTGGGAAAGAAATCCCTGGTAGGTTATCCAGCCTTTTTCATTTGTACAAACTGTATTATTCACATCTGGTCCCCAAGGTATATAAGGGAAAACTTTAAATAAATCTTTAAGTTCATCAGGTGATAAAGCACAGTCTCTATCCTGAAGATACACAAGGAAGCATACATAATGCTTAAATATCCAAGAATATAACTGGCAAACACAAAAGGCCCTAGTCCAAGAATGCCTTGTCTCTAAAATTTGAATTAACAAATGATAAGAAATTTTATATTTCAACAAAACTCCTCACATGTATATAATAAAACCTCTGAATGATTCTATCAGAAATTAGACTTTTTCACCTTCAGAAAACATCAGAATAGCAGAAAATATTTCCGCTAGTTTAACTTGGAGAGTTTGAACAGTTTTTGGCTATATACGTAAGCATCCCATTGCTAAGGGAACAGAGAAAATCATTCGCAGAAGAATATTTTGCCATATATCATGGGAAACTCATTTACAGAAGAGTTATTTTGCCATAATATATTATTGAAAACTCCAGTTAAAAGCTTACCAAATCATGTTTGTCAAAGGTGCTTTGGAGAAACAAATATGCATGATGATTTAATTCAGTAGTGCAATCAGGCGGTATTTTTACCCTGTTGATAAAAAAAATTAAGAACAAAATAAATCATTAATCAAATATTAAAACTTAAGAAATGAGTACAAAATTGAAGTAAGTTTTTTGGTGGGATGCCACCATTTACAAAAATATCTTCCCTGGAGCCATTTAGATTTTCCCAGGGTAAGTCTAGAGTATGACACTCCTCAGAAGAGTCATAATATTGTTTATTCCAAAAGAAGCATACATAACTTTTCCTAAATCCAGAAAGGAATGCTGAAATAAGAATTTTACAAATAGTAATGATTACACTATAATGGATTTGTTCTTACTATGAACAAATCATAATTATGGCCTTAATATTAATGCCAACATTGTAAGAATCTGAAAATATGAATAGATGATATTTCTACCTAATTGAACCTTTTTGACCCATCTTAAATTTGGTATTAGACCTTTTTGACCCATTTTTTTTTTTAAGAGAGAGGGACAGTGAGAGAGAGAAAGAGAGAAACAACTTTATTTAGTTTTTCACATGGCTTTAGTTGCTCCAACACTTAGTTGTCTACGTGGTGCTGGGGTTTGAACCCGGGTCCTCATGCTTGCCAGGCAAGCGCCGAAACTGCTGAGCCACCGCTCCAGCCCCTTTTTGACCCATCTTAAATTTGGTTTAATAAACATTAATGATGGGCTGGAGTGGTGGCTTGGCAGTTACGGCACTTGCCTGGCATGCACAGGTACACAAGTTCAAACCCCAGCACCCACGTACACAACTAAGTCTCAGAGCAATGAAGGCCATGTGAAAAGCTCAATAAAAATTGATTCTCTCTGTCCCTCTCTGTCCTTAAAAAAATAATAATAATAATGAAATTCAGTGAATTAGATATTAGGGTGACAAAAATAAGACAAACTCCCTACATTTTTTTAATTTTTTAGTACCAGGGATTGAGCCCAGAGATGCCTGACCACTGAGCCATATCCCCAGCCCTTTTTTATTTTTATTTTTTTAAAGAGAGAGGGACAGTGAGAGAGAGAGAGAAAGAGAGAACCAATTTTATTTAGTTTTAGTTTTTCATGTGACCTTCGTTGCTCCAAGACTTCATTGTGCATGTGGTGCTGTGGTTTGAACTCACGTACTCATGAATGCTGGGCAAGCTCCATAATCCACTGAGCCACTACTCCAGTCCCCTTTTTATTTCTTGAGCAGAGTCTCACCAAGTTGTTGGGGCCTCACTAAATTGCTGAGGCTGGAGTTGAACTTGCCACCTTCCTGTCTCAGCTCCTGAGCCACTAAGATGTGTCACCTGGCCCTACTTTTTATTTTTTAGATGCCATAATATTTGGTTTTTTTTGTGGAGTATAATATTATAATTTGATACATGTATACAACATATAATAATCAAATCAGTATGCTGGTGAGGATTTCTTTCTTCAAATATTATCATTTCTATGTGTTGGGAATATTAAAACTCTAGTTATTTTGAAATGTGTAATTAAATGTTATAGACTTGTTATAGAATAGAACTACTCCCTGTACAACTGTAAAAAAATTTTTTTTAAGAAGAAAGGGGGGGTCCACACCTCCTACCTCTGGTTTTTGTTTATCCTTTATTTGTTTATGCAGTGCTGGGAAACAAATCTGGGACCTTTAGCATGCCAGGCAAGCACTCTGCCACAGAGTCACCTCTACAGCCCCTCTGCAATTGTACTTCTTTTTTTTTTTTTTTAAAGAGAGGGGGACAATGAGAGAGAGAGAGAGAGAGAATCAATTTTATTTAGTTTTCGTGGCTCCAGCACTTTGTTGTTTACGTGGTGCTGGGGTTTGAATCGGCGTATACTTGCGCATGCCAGGCAAGTGCCCTGCAATTGTTATTTTAATGCTTGCTTATTAACTGTCCACTGCTGCACCTCTTCTCTTCTTTACCTCTAGTGACCACCATTCTATGCTCCACTTCTTTATGATCAACTTTTTTAGCTTCCACAAATGAGTAAGAAAATGTGGTATTTGTCTTTCTGTGCCTGGCTTATTCATTTAACACGTCACCAGTTCTAACCATGTGGACACAAATGACAAGATTTCATCCTTTTAGTAGCTGAATAATATTCCATTGTGTATATACACTACTTTTTAAAATTCATTCATCCATAGATGGACACCTTGGTTGATTCCGTATTTGGTTATTGTGACTAGTGCTGAAAAAACACAGGAGAGCAGTTATCTCTTTGATATGATGATTCTAATTCCTTTGGATATCCAGCCAGTAGTGGAGCTGTTGGATTATATGGCATATTTATTTTCAGGATTTTTTTGTAGTACTAGGGATTGAACCCAGAGGCATTCTATCACTGAGCTACCATCCAAGCCCTTTTTATTTGTTATTTTGAGACAGAGTTTTGCTAAGTTGCTAAGGCTGGCCTTGACCTTACATCTGTGATCCTCCTGCCTTAGCCTCCTAAGTTGCCTACCTTTTTTCAGTTTTTTTGAGGAACTTCCACAGTATTTTCCATAATGACTGTACTAATTTGCATTTCTACTGACAGTGTATGAGAGTTTCCCTTTCTACCAATCCTCACCAGCATTTGTTTTTGGGGTGTGTGTGTGTGTGTGTGTGTGCGCGAGCACGCACATGCACGCTGATTTTTTGTTTTTTTCTTTTTGGTCATTTTGATGATGATATGCTCCTTCCTTCTAAGGAACCACATTCAAGGGGGAGGTGGACTGCAAACTGATCTCAACAGAATGAGCTAAGTATCTAAGCTAAGGATGCCAGAGGAGCCCCCAAGAAAGGAACCACCTCTGGCCTTGAAGTGGGAAGGTGTCAATATTTCTAAGAGTCACTGTTACCTGAATTGAGACTGAAGGATAAGGCATTAATTAGGTTGGGGGAAGGAGAGAGAGTGAAAATAGCATAGGCAAAAGCCTGGAGTAGGAAACAAGCATATGTTTGGTGATCTAAAAATAGTTAGGTATTTATTTCTAGAATGAAGGAAGGGGAGAACATGAGCTAAGCTGATCATGAATGACCTCAGATATGCTAAGAAGCTTAGACGTCATGCTGTGTCTTGAAGAGAAGTAACATGGCCTAATTTCTACCTGCATGTAGGTATGTATATACTTATCCAGCAGCAAGATGAAGAACACAAGCAGAAAGTTTGGTAAGAAAAAAAAAATCAAATGGTGGCTCTAGGGGATTATTTAACAGAAAGTTAAAGGCAAAGAATATAAAGAAACTGAAGAGAGATGATCAGTGTAAGCTACAAAGGCCTAAGAGATGGAGTTTCCTAATTGTCTTAAAAAAGCAATAAGCAACTACCTATAGAATGCATTTACCCACATAAAAGGCACAAGAAAGAAAACTTCGCAAAAGGGTCCCAGGACTAATTCATTGATTATACATTTTTTGAAAAATCTGGGAAATTAACTCAAGCCAAGATTTAGTACTACAGACAAGCAAAGTTTCAACTTAGAACCGATTAGTGGACTAGAAATTTAATCTGAAAGAACTCTGCTTCCTTACTGATGAGGAAAGGAAAAACAACTAAGTCTTTCTGAGCCATTATATAGGTCACTGGGGGTCCTATTCTAAAATTTAAAAAAGACATTATGAAATAATGTGCCACTGAAAAATGGAAGAAGAAAGACCAAAGGCTCCAAAGTCAGATGTTAGGAAGTCACAGTCTCTGAGAAGCCTGTGTTCCCCAGGGTGAAGAAAAGGCATCCTGTGGAAAGTCACTCTTTTATATGGGGTGGCACTGGGTCCACTTTTAAACAAACAAAACAAATAGCATTATCAAAGGAAAATATAACAAACAGACCAGGTGTTTAGGGAAAATACTTGATCCTAAGCTAATGACAGGCTACAAAACAGAAGGAGGAATACTAAAGAAAATAAAAATGCTAACCAACATATTTCTGATCTCTTGACTCTAAAACCAAGTTTATCCAGATCTTTTTTTCTCCTTCCTCAGTAGAAATGATAAAAAGCATATTTGTATTCTCCAAAAGAAAGGAAGAGTTTGAGCCCTGCTACCTCAAGTGTGGATGATCTTGTTTCTAAGGAGACATCTGGCAATTTCTGGTGATATTTTTGGTTGTCTTGGCTGGAGGAAGAGTTACTGCATTTAAGGAAGTGGTAAAGCACCCTATAATGCACAGCACACGCTCCACAATAAAGAATTATCTGGTCCAAAATGCTTACAGAGCATGCACCAGTCCGTGAGATCGAGCCCCAGCACCACATGCACAACGAAGTGTCAGAGCAATGAAGGGCACAAGAACAACCAAATAAAACTGATTCTCTCAAAATGTTTACAGAGCCAAAGCTGAGAACCCTATTACAAACCTGCCTATCATTCTCAATCATTCCCGAGGAGCTTGAAGCTCGTTTATCTGTGTGCTAAATAAAACTTAAAAATACTTGGCAAGTGAAATCAGTTAGAAAACCAATGGTACATACAGGGGGAATAAATATTCAGGTGTTAAATCCAAATCATCATCGTAACCAAATCGTCGAAGCACAGTCCAAGTAGTTTCGTGTCTCCCTCTCTGGATAAACAGCGTGTGTAAAAAGAGAAAACCTGAAATACAGTAAATACAGCTGATATGAAGAAGGCTACAGAGCCACACAGGAGAAACGCATACAGCAGCAAGAGCTGTATTTGTGAGCATACATATACTAGTTTTCACAGCGAAGACCAAAACAAAATTCACAAGCATATCTCAATGAAAAAAGATTCATTTCAGAGTTCAAGTTACCAGACAGCTAAAATTACATTCCAAGGAATACATTCACAATTATATGATAGAAGAAAATAAAAAAAATGTTTTATAGATCTTGAGTTTATTTCTATAATGGAAAATTCTGGAATTCAATTTCATTTCTTATTTCACTGTGGCTCTATAACGTAGTCAACAGGGAATATTCTACATTTGCTAAGTATGACTTATAGACAAAATCCACTAAAAATAATTTCTATTTAAAGACTGTTTACGAGTAGGAAGGATTTTAAGATAAATTTATTTGTTCCAGATATCTCTTTCCCTTAGATGGACATCAACATCCCTGAAATCCAACCAATTTCTCTACTTGTAATTCATAGTGACAATAAAGATGACAATCCCCAACAATGAACTGTCTTCCAACTCTTAAATATCCAAATTTTAGCTACTTCCTTAAAGCATAAATAATGCTTAAAAAGACCTTCACCTTCTGCCAAATTTCAAAAACAGAAAGTTTAACAAGGTAGAAAAACACCATTAACCCACCTTTCAGTGTCAATCCGCTGTCAGCCACACCATCACTTATGTGTTTTCTTACAACATTCTTGACATCTTCCAGAGCTTGAGGAGCTAATGGAGTATTGAAACAAATTCTCTAGCAAAAGGACCATAAAAATAAGTTTAAAAACAAACCAGCATTAAGATCACAAACATAAAACAATAATCTACAAAGCAATATTAAATCAAAGAGTTGCAACCAAAATAAAATTTAAACTAGACTAGTTTCCACTTTGTATAATTTAAGTAAAAAATGTCATACTAAGAAGAAAATAAACTTCCAAATCCCCTCATCCTGTTCCTAAAACACAAGGTACTTTGTGTAGCTCCATTACACAAAACCAAGCAAAATAACTGAGTTGAGACTTTAAGTCCTTCTTAATATACCCATTGCATACCATGAAATGAAGCTATCCAAGAGTCCCTGCCATTCCTACGCATAAGAGAGTTTTTTATACTCCAAGTAAGGTTTAAGAAGTTTGATGTGATAGTTTTACATGAAAGAGACCAAGGCAAACAACAAATTGCTGTTTCAGCTAATAAAAGTGCTATACCTTTTATCAACAAAGACAAAGATACGCAAATGTCCAAAATTAGACAGCTACCTGAAAGAAGTTGAGTTCAGCATCATTGAGAGTTCCATCATTATCTTGATCAGATATTTTAAATATACGAGTAAGGGCTTTTATACAGGCTGGCTTCATCTATAAATCATTGAGAAAAGAAACAATTGTGTAATTAAAGTAGGACTTTAAAATATGATTTTCTTAAATAATGCTGAGAATAACTGTCATTATTTTCACATAACAGTAAATATAACCAACATGAAAAATGAACTAAAGCAAACTCATTTACTTTTATACTGGAGCCTTACATAAATGAGGCAATATTTACATGGACTAGTATTTAGAAAGGTCATACTCTTCCCTCATGGCCACAATTCCTCCGAGGACAAGCAAAAGAAAAGTTCATCATTAGGTGAGATTCATTACTACAATATATTTATGTCCTCCCTCATTCCATAACGACTTTGAACTGACTTATAAAATTGTTAAAAGCTTTCCTTCCCAGCTTCTGGTAGCAGAATAAGATTTGATGGTTTGATCTATCCCTTGTATGTATTAGAGCTGGGATGTAAAATGAGCTTTTTCATAAAACAGGTGGCAAAATATCATTGATTAATAAGTACAAAAAACTTTTACTAACTTCATACTATAAGAATTATCTACCTTCTTTTTTCGGTACTGGGGATTAAACCCAGGGGTGTTTATACTGAGCTACACCTACCCCCCAATTTTTTTTTTTTTTTTTTTTTTTGCGGGGGCACCCAGTATTGAACCCAGGGGCACTTAACCACTGAAACAGATACCTGGTATACTTTTTATTTTGAGAAAGGATCTCACTAAGTTGCTTAGCACCTGACCAAATTGCTGACACTGGCTTTGAAATTGCAATCTTCCGGGCTGGGATGTAGCTCAGTGGCAAAGTGCTTGCACAACATTCGCAACGTCCTGGGTTCGACCCCCAGTTCCAAAAAAAACAAATAATAAACTCCAGCCAGAAATTGCAATCTTCCTGCCTCAGCCTCCCAAGATGCTGGGATTACAGATATGTACCACCATGCACAGCAACCCCCAGCCATTTTTATTTTTTATTTTGAGACAGTGTCTCACTTAGTTGCCCATGCTTGCCTCAAACTTGAAACCCTCCTGCCTCAGTCTTCCAAACTGTTGGGATTACAGACATGCACCTGTAAGTCTTCTTCTTAAGTACCTGGCTTAAGAATCACCTACATTTAAAAATGAACCTTGCCTTTTAAGACTATAGAACTTGGGGCTGGAGGGCTGGCTCAGCGGTTATGGCGCTTGCCCAGCATGCACTAGTACTTGAGTTCAAACCTCAGTAACACGTACACAACAAAGTCTCGGAGCAACAAAGGCCACATGAAAAACTAAATAAAAATTGTTTCCCTCTCTCTTTAAAAAAAAGAAAAAGACTATAGAACTTTTATAATACTGTTGGAAATATATTTTGACAGCTTCCTTAGTGACTTTAAGATATATAAAGGAGAGGGGATCTGACCATTTAAAAATAAGGTCCACTTGTTTCTAGTTAGGATAATGAGTACAGAGTCACCATTGCTATAATTTTGAGAATGGAAAAAAAAAACTTTCAATGGCTGAGGATATAGCTCAGTGACAGAGCACTTGCTTAGCATGTGAAGCACTGGGTTTCATCCTCAATCCCACCAAAAAAAAAAAAAAAAATGCTAGAACCTTCAGGAAAATCTTTGAAGTTTGTTTAGATTTAAGAGTTATATCTCCTCTGGACCCATCTGAATTAGAGAAATGAGATGACAAGGTGAGAAATGTGTATGTATTAATTTATAATTTCAGACCTATAACCATCCAGAGCAAAATGGTAATGATGACAGCTCTGTGTTCAAAATGAAAGGCAGAAAGGATAATCTTTATCGGAAAGATGGGCTGAGGTGGTGGCTCAGCGCTTGCCTGGATCAGGGTTCAAACCCCAGCACCATGGACACAACGAAGTCTTGGAGTAATGAAAGCCACATGAAAAATTAAATAAAACTGATTCTCTCTTTCTCTCTCTGTCACTGTCTCTCTCTCTTAAAAAAAATAAAATATAGGAAAGAGGCTGGAAATGGTGGCGCACACCTGAAATCTCAGCAACTTGGCAGGAGGATCACGAGTTCAAAGCCAGCCTCAGCAACTTAGCAAGGCCCTAAGCAACTTAGTGAGACCCTGTCTTAAAACAGAAAATATAAAAAGGACTGGGAATGTGGCTTAGTGGTTAAACACGCCTGGGTTCAATCCCTGGTACCAAAATAATATATAGGAAAAAAAAAGTTTTCTTCCAAAAATCTTAGCTCGTTTTATTTATTTTTAAAAATCTCTCTCAGGGCTGGAGCGGGTGGCTCAGCGGTTACTGTGCTTGCCTGACAGGCACAAGTACACAGGTTCAAACCCCAGCACCACATACACAGCAAAGTCTTGGAGCAACGAAGGCTGCAAGAAAAACTAAATAAAATTGATTCTTTAAAAAAATAAATAAAAATCTCTCTCTCTCTCTCTTTCTCTCTCTCTCTCTATATATATTTTTTTTTTAGAGAGAGAGGGGGACAACTACATCTCTATATATGTACATATATTTATATGTTTTTTTGGGGGGGGACAGTGAGAGAAAGAGATAATCGATTTTATTTAGTTTTTTCTTGTGGCTGTCGTTACTCCAACACTTCGTTGTATACATGGTGCTGGGATTTGAACCTGCATTCATGTAACATGCCAGGCAAGCATCATAACCACGGAGCCACTGCTCCAGCCCTCTTAGTTCGTTTTAAACAAGGTTTCCGGGAGAGCAAATTGATATAGTGAAAAAAAAAATTAGAAAGAAGCAAGAAAAATTAAATATTTAGAGAGCATTTCCTGAGTTCAGTCCTCAGCCCTGGAAAAAAAAAAAAAAAGAGAGAGAGAGCATTGGCTAGGGCTTCCTCTCTTTTTTTTTTTTTTTAAGAGAAAAGGACAGTGAGGGAGAGAGAGACAGAGAGACAGAGAGAATCAATTTTTATTGAGTTTTTCATATGGCTTTCATTGCTCCAACACTTAGTTGTGTACGTGGGTGCTGGGGTTTGAACCTGTGTACTTGCTCGTGCCACGCAAGCTCTGTAACCTCAGAGCCACCGCTCCAGCCCCAGGCTTCCTTCCTTTATAAGAGTACGAAATGGAGCAGAGTTCATAACAACTACAATCATGGGCGACTTGGTTTTTTAAAAAATGAATGGTAATATATTGCTTCTACAAATGTGATCCTAATATTGGACATTCAAGATTAATGAAGATTGTTATTTTCATTCTCCTTTAAAAATCTTTTATAATAATCTAAATGTTTCCAAAAGTAGCAATAGCAAGAATGATGCACAAAATAGATCCTTCCTAAAACTAACTTATTTTGTGAAAATGATTTTTCCTTACGTAATAAAAAATACTTTAAGCAAAATATAAACAGTAATGCATTTTTCATCACAACCATGCATCAGAAGTGAAAATGCTTAAAGTATTGGCTCAATGTGATTTTTAAAGTGTTAACCATCTAAAATATAACACCAAAAAGAAACTACTAATAGCAAGTATTAAAAATTATACCTCAATAAAATTATATACAAAAATTTTACAGCAATAAAAACATTTTGTTGGGCTAGAGAGGTGGCTCAGCAGCAGAGCACTTGCGTCGCATGCACAAGGACCTGGGTCAATCCCCACCAACACCACATACACAACTCAGTGGAGGAAAAACAAAAACCAGATGAAAGAATAAAAAAACAAACAAAAAAACTGATCTCTCTCTCTTTAACAAACTAATTTTATTTACCTTTTCATGTGGCTTTTGTTGCTCCGACACTTCATTGGACACATAGTGCTAGGGTAAGAACCCGCAACCTCACACATACCAGGCAGGCACCTTAACTGCTAAGCCACCACTCCAACTCCCATTTACATCTTTTTTCATTATCAAGTAAAACGTGGACAACATGGGTCATAAATAGTTCATAATCAGTTAAAATTTTAGCTCAGCCTTTAATTTTGAATACTATTTTTTTTTGATGACTCAAATCTGTATTAAAAGCTTATTACTGCTAGCCAAGCATGGTAGGGGATGCCTATAATCCCACCAATTTGGGAGGCTGAAGGAGGAAGACTGCAAGTTCGAGGGCAGTCTCAGCAATTTAGTGAGGACCTACGCAACTTTAAAAATGCCTGTCGCAAAATAAAAAAAAAAAAAAAAACAAAAAGAGCTGGGGATGTGGCACAATGGTTAAGCGCCTTTGGGCTCAATCCCCAAGATAAAAAAAACAAAAACAATGCTTATTATTATTGTTAAAATATAAGATTCTGGTATAAGTTTAGACTGAAAGCTTGTACATACGTACAAACAAGGTACTGTCTAAAACTTGCAAAATTTATCTGTTAGGCAGTTACCTAAGAAATGAGTAACAGATGGTAACAGGTGCTTAACTCTTATGGGACTGGGGGACGGGTCAGGGGATTAGCAGATTAACATAACTAATAATAGGCCTGTGAACAAAGTAGCAACTAAAAAATTGAGAACAAATTAATAGAGGAGTTTAATGTAACACCAGGCTAAGAATTAGAGGTAAATATAGTAAAAAAGTATTTTTCGATTTCCTTGAATATAAAATATAGCACCTGACTGAATGGAATGTTTTTGTAATAAATATACCTATTCCGAGCAACTATTATGATGAGGCAAGTTTGGTGAGTACAGGATTAGAGTAATTCAGAAATAAGCATCCCAATTAAGAAACTGCAAATCAGGGATAAGGAAGGGTAAACCATGGTTAGATTAGGGAATAACAGATTAATTAGTTTTACCAAGAGGTCAGCACTTTTTCAGTAGAGGGTCACATAGTAAATTTTTTTTTTAAGAGAGAGGGACAATGAGAGAGACAGAGAGAGGCCTTCATTGCTCCAAGACTTCGCCGTGTACATGGTGCTGGGGTTCAAACCCACGTGCTCACGCATGCAAGGTAAGGGTGGTAAACAGTGAGCCACCACTTCAGCCCACATGGAAAATATTTTAGGCTTTAGGGCCAAGAGGCAAAATCAAGGATACCATGTACAAACTTACATAGCAAAAATAAAATCCACCCTTTTATTGTTAAAATTCAAAACAGATTAATGAGTATAATTTTCCTGTACAGGTCTACTAATGACTACAGATTCTTTTTTGGAGTTATAACATTTTTGCTTAGTTAGAATTCAAAATTAGTGTTCACTGTCATGAAAATCAACAGCAAATGCTCATATTAATGGTGATCTGCAATGAGATTTTTATGTTTTATTTTTGAAAGTATCTTTTTGTACAAATACACAGCCGATACTGATAAACACTCACAAACATGATTTTAATTGAGCACATTCATCACTTGGAAGACATTCATAGAATTAGATTTTCTTGATATTTGCCTTTTAGTATGTTATTACACTGCAGATTAATCAGTTCCAAATCAAGGCTTGGGGGAAACTCAACCACATAGATAGATTATGAAATATGGAAATTTCCTTTGCACTTGCATCAAGGTTCAAAGAATGTTGGTAGAACTGTAATTTGTCTTTGGAAAATATATCTGCATTGCAATCTAAAAATTTACTTTTTTCTTATTTTGGCATAAGAGTATACACTAACAAAACAGACCAAATGTCCTGGTACAGTGAAACATGTACTTGAAATACTGTCAAATTATAACTGTCAGTGTAATTGGTAGTGCACTGAGCAGCAATGAAGTACAAGTTTTGTTGAAACTACTCAAACTGGCCTCTGTAGCATGAGAGTGACTACAGGCAAAACACAAATGAATGAGTATGGTTGTTAAGATAAAACTTGATTTATGAAGTGATCAGATTTAAATGCAATTTTCACATACTGCAAAACATTATTCTTTTTGATACTTTTCAAATGTTTAAAAAAAATGTCAAACGGGCAAGCACAGTGGTGCACATCTGTAATCTCAGCAGCTCAGGAGGCTGAGGCAGGAAGATGACAAGTTCAAAGCCAGCTTCAGCAACCTACCAAGGCCCTAAGCAACTTAGTGAGACCATGTCTCAAAATAAATGATTAAAAAATAAAAAATAAATGGGCTACGGATGTGGCTCAGAGGTTAAGCATCCTTGGGTTCAATCTCTGGTAACAAGAACAAAAGTAAAATGTATTCTTAGTTAACAGGATGTACAAAAATAGACAGTGGGTCAAATTTGGCACATGGGGTATAGTTTATCAATCCTTACCCTTTACTATAAACTTTCCTGCAGCTTTTTATTCTTAAAAATAATACTTCAGTAACAAAAAGCCCAATTTTATTTTATTTTTTTTTAAAGAAAGAAGGACAGTTGAGAGTGAGAGAGAGAGAGAGAGAGAGAGAGAAGCAAATTTTATTTAGTTTTTCATGTGACTTTCATTCCTACGACACTTCATTGTGTATGTGGTGCTGGGGTTTGAACTCGAATAATTTCGCATGCCAGGCAGGCGCTGTAACCGCTGAGCCACCACTCCAGCCCCAAGACAGCCCAATTTTAAAACAGTTAAATTAAAGCTGGACATGGTGGTATACGCTATACTCCTAGCAACTCAGAAAGCTGTGGCAGCAGGATCACAAGTTCAAGACTAGTACCAGCAATTTAAAGAGGCCCTAAACAATTATCAAAAACCTGTATCAAAAAAATTATTTTAAAAAGGGGTTGAGTATGTAATTCAGTGGTAAAGTGTCCCTGGGTTCAATCCTCAGTGTCAAAAAAAAGAAAAGAAAAAAAAAGGCAAAAGGCAAATTATAATTCCACGTCTGGATAAGGGATTAATACTGAAAATATATAGAGAATTCCTAAAATTCCACAATAAAAAAAATTTAAGAATAGGCAAAGGGCCAGGTGTGGAGGCACATGCCCATAATCCAGGGACTTGGGAGGCTGAGGCAGGAGGACCACAGTAGAAGGCTAGCCTCAGCAACTTGGTGAGACCATAAACAAATTAGACCATATCGGGGGCTAGAGCGGTGGCTTAGAGGTTTCGGCGCTTGCCTGGCAAGCACGAGGACCCGGTTCAAACCCCAGCACCATGTACACAATTAAGTATTAGAGCAACTAAGGCCATGTGAAAAACTAAATAAATTTGTTTCTCTCTTTCTCTGTCTCTCTCACTGTCCCTCTCTCTTTAAAAAAAAAAAAAAATTAGACCATATCTCAAAATAAAAAAATGAAAAGGCGGGGCTGGAGTGGGTGGCTCAGTGGTTATGGAGCTTGCCTTCCAAGGGCAAGGACCTGGGTTCAAACCCTAGCACCACATACACAACTAAGTGTTGGAATAATGAAGACCAGATGAAAAACTAAATAAAAATTGATTCTCTCTCTCTCTCTCTCTCACTGTTCCTCTCTCTCTTAAAAACAAAAAAATGGCTGGGGATGGGGCTCTGTGGTAAAGCACCACTGGCTTCATTCCCCTGTACCCTCTGCCCCCTCTAAAAACAGAAGAATGGGCAAATGACCCAATTACATCTATTAGGATCACTATAATAAACAGAAGAAAACAATAAAAAAAAGCAAATTAAGTTGCTGGCAAAGACACAGAGAAATTGGAATGTTCCATACATTGCTGGTAGAAATGTAGAATGGTCCAGGCATTATGGAAAACAGTTTAGTGGTACTTTAATAAGTTAAAAATATAATTACCATGTGAGTCAATCCTAAATATAGATTCAGAAAAATTGAAAACAAGCATTTCAACAAAAAATTCTTTTTTTTTATTTTTTTTTTAAAACAAAGAAGGACAGTGAGAGAGACAGAGAAAGAAACATCTTTGGTTTTTCACATGGCCTTAATTGCTCCAACACTTAGTTGTGTACGTGGTGCTGGGGTTTGAACCCGGGTCTTTGTGCTTGCCAGGCAAGCGCCGAAACCACTGAGCCACCGCTCCAGCCCCTCAACAAAAAATTCTATGTGAACATTCAAATCAGTCTATCATATTAGCCAAAAAACAGAAACTGCTCAAATGTTCAACAAAGCTAAGGGGATAGGGCTGGAGTGATGGCTCAGCAGTTTCAGTGCTTGCCTGTCATAAGTGAAGACACAGGTTTGAACCTAAAAAACACCACATACATGATGTGCTCGAGCAACAAAGGTCACATGAAAAACTAAATAAAATTGATTCTTTCTCTCTCTCACTGTCCCTTTCTCTCAAAAAGAAAAAAAAAAAAGCCAGGGATATATAAAAAAAAGTTTGGTGCATCTATACAATTAAGTATTATTTTATCATTTGACTATAAAAAGAAATAAAATATTGATATATGCTACATTTTGTATGATTCCATTGATATGAAATAAAGAAAAGAGGCAAAACTATATAAAAAATAGATTAACAGGGAAAAAGAAAGTAGACTGGTTATTTTATAAGGGGCTAGGGAAAGGAGGGTTTGTGGAATGACTGCCAAAGGGTGTAGGGCTTCTTTTGGGAGTGATAAAATGTTCTAGAATTAGATACTGGTTGTATAACTTCTTGAACACACTAAAGATCACTGAATTATTTTAAAGGAGTGAATTTTATGGCAAGTGAATTATATTTCAAGAATATAATCAGTTTTTCTTAAGTTTACGGTAAAATATTATTAAATTTTAGTTATTTAAATAAGGAATAATTGTATCTCTTAGCTATATAACAAAAAATGAATATTCAAGTTATATTATATGCTGTGACCATGTCCAAAAACTACACAGGGCTTGGAATGTGGCTCATTGGTAGAGCTACCAAGAGAACTAAGCACATGCAATCCCCAGTACAAATAAAAAAAAAAAAAGCACTAGTTTTTTGTTTCTGTGTTAAGTTCACAGATTAGCAAAGTAAGTAGACCAATTATCTAAATATTTGAATTTTGTTGTTATTGTTGCCAATTCTGTTTGTTTTAATGGCACATCCTGAAATAGTTAACCTGGAAAACATGCTGAGTATTTAATGTGAATGTCATTGAAGAAAAGTACTTAGAAAGTATAGCTAATTTTTTTTTTAAGAGAGAGAGAGGGGGACAGTAAGAGACAAAGAAAGAGAGAATCAATTTTATTTAGTTTTTCATGTTGTGTTTGTTGTTCTGACACTTCGCTATGCACATGGTGCTGGGGTCTGAGCCTGTGTCCTCGCACATGGCAGGCAAGCTATAACCGCAGAGCTACCACTCCAGCTCCAAGATAGCTAATTTTAATTTTTGCAAAAAACACTTAAGAGTTATTAAAAATCACTACCATACTAGAGTCTCTCCTTCTACACTTCATGAAACAGTCTAGGGATTACCTCCTTCTCCTCTGGGCAATACAGGGGCCCTGTAGGATGAAGAACAGCTTTCTGGGCATAATAAAACAGTTCTGATATGTTCTTCAGGTTTTTTGCTGAACACTGAAAAGCAAAAGTTAAAAATTTTATATTGTGAGATCAATTATGAGAACCAAAAATGTATTCTAAAGTGGCAAAATAAGGGGACATATTTCTTTAAGAAATTGAAAGTTACATTTGAGGATATCACAGTTTACACAGAGCTTAGTTTTGTTTTATCTGGTTTATATAACTTTACAAAGAACAGAAAATTTATTCCATCCCACATCATTCCCACTCCTGTTCAGAACCTCAATTTAGTGAGAATTCACCAGTAACAAATTTTCAAATCAAATGATGAGGCATACCTCCACACAGGTTTCTATTTCTGTATACTGGTTCATAATGGGAAGGATGGTCTCCATACTACTATATTCCACCAGATCAGACTTGTTCCCAACCAGTATCAAAGGCAGCCTGAAATGAATAGGGCACATTGTAATAAGGAAGGCAAAGGACCTTAGATCTATATTTTAATTTACATCCTAACTCATTCTAGGTAAAAATCTTTTATTTAAACTCATAAAGTCAGGTTAAGCCCCCTAGATAGTGATTTCACTCATTCATTTGATAGATATTTATTGAGCATCTGTTATAAGCCACATATTAAGTATTAAAGACACAAGACAGAGATCCCTCCCACAGTGAAAACAGAAAATAAACAGTAAGTAAATAATTTCCCATTCAGTAAATGTTATGAAGGAATTGAATAGGGGCATATAGGATAGAGTAATGGGAAAGAGTTAATTATAAATAGTCATCTGAGAACAATACTCCAAGAAGATAGCATCTGAAACAAGAAGTGAAGGAACTGATTAAAATATATCAGGTGGGGCTGGAGTGGTGGCTCAGCAGTTTCGGCACTTGCCTGGCAAGCACAAGGACCCGGGTTTAAACCCCAGCACCACGTACACAACTAAGTGCTGGAGCAATGAAGGCCATGTGAAAAACTAAATAAAGTTGTTTCTCTCTTTCTCTGTCTCTCTCACTGTCCCTCTCTCTTTATTTTAAAAAAAAAAATAAAATATATCATGTAATGAACAAGGAAGAGCTGGCTGGGAATAAAGGTTAAAATATGTAAAGAAACCAAATTGGGGGGAAAAAAAATCCTGGTGAGGCCAAAGATGCTGGAGCAAAGGTTATGAAAGGCATGAAATAAGGCTGGAGAGACACTGGAGCAAAGGTTATGAAAGGCATGAAATAAGGCTGGAGAGACGATCAAAGCCCAGACACATAAGGACTTAAAAAGCTGCTATAAGGAGTATGTAGTGTTAGTGTAAATAGAAGCCACTGAAGGGTTATGAACAGGGGCATGATCTGATCTGATCCATATATTTTTAAATGCAATGATTTATTACCTTTAAGACATACATACTAAAATATTTATAGTGTGATATGATGTGTCAGTTTGCTTCAAAATGACCCCAATGGGAGAACAGATGAAATGACAGATACGCAGGGATTCATTACACTATTGTCTCTATTTTTCTATAAATATATTTTTTTCATTAAGAAAAAGCCTCCCCACCCCCTCTGGTACTGGGGATTGAAACCCAAGATTTCTTTGCCACTGAGCTACGTACCAGTCCTGAGTTTATTTTTCATTTGGAGACAGGGGCTCACTAAGTTACTGAGGGTCTCCCTAAGTTGCTGAGGCTGCCCATAAACTTACAAAACTCCTTTATTAGCTCCTAAGCCAAGTTGAATATGCTACTGTGCCTGGTTAAAATAGGCTTTTTAGAAATCTGGTGGCTTGGATTAGAGCAATCACAGTGAAGATGAAGAGGAAATATTCAGCTCTGAGATACATTTTAGGGTACAATGATATTAGTATCTGAGAGAGACAGAGGTTGAAAGGTTCTCAGCTAGAGAAAACGGGAAGACCTCAGACAGAGAAGATGGAGGGTTTCACTTTGCTTCCTGGTGGAGGATGGCTAGGCAGTGAATTAAATATTCTGTTTCAGACAAATGAAATCTGAGAGGTCTATGAGAAATCTAAATACATTATCAAAGAGGACCAGTCTAGTGAAGAACTGTTATTTGTGAATTCTACAAGATAACTTGGAGAGAAAGCAAATTATCTTGCTGGAACTCCTGACTGCAACAGAAACATTTGAGACCATACTGCTTAAAAGGACTGATGTACTCTACATTCCAAATGTAGAATCCCAACAAAGCCAGGAGGATTTCCAAAACCACAGTGGTTTATAACAACAGCTGTACAACAAAATAGTTTATTGAGCTTAAAAAACATATGCACAAGCTCCATTCCAAAGTTACTGATTCTAAAATTCCAGGGTGGGAGGAAAGTATCTACATGTTTTGGAAAGTGCTTCAGGTGACTGATAGGCATTCCTAATTAAGAACCACTATGACAAGACAGTGCAAAGGAAGAACAGACGTATAACAAAATAAACTGAAGATGTAAAGTATAGAGAAAGGTATACTGGAAAGTGTAAGGCCCATACAATAAAAATGCATACCACCTCATGAAAACTCAACAATCAGGAAAATAAGCATGTTCCCATAATTCAAAGAGAGAAAAACTAAAAGTGCAGGGATAGACTCATGCACAACCATGGACCCTGAAATCCCAAATGAGATCTTTGTCAAAAGCCACTTCCAGATGGCACTAAAAGAATTGCTAAATTACCCATAGCATTTTAGGAAACTGTGATAGTAAAGTCTTTTTTTCTTTTTTCAAATCACCAAGAAAGGAACCCAGAGGTATTCTATCACTGAGCAATATCCCCAGCCCTTTTTTAAATGCCTTGAACTTATGATCCTCCTGCATCAGCCTCTTGAGTTGCAAGATCACAGACACGCACCACTGCACCCTGCTTTAAAGTCAAACTTTTTAAATTCAGTGGCCTAACCTGGTACTTGATAAATCCAAACAAAAGTGCCTTCTCTGAAGAGTCCCTCCTAGAAATAGCTCAAAGAAGAAGAACAAGTGTTGGGAGCATACAGGTATTGGCCCCTCCAGGCAGCTCTGTCCAATACAACATTCTATGATGGTGGGAACTCTTCTTCATCAGCACTGCCCATTACTATAACCACTAGCCAGATGCAGCTACTGACCTTCTGAAATGTGATTGTGAAGAAACTATAATTTTAGTTTTTTATTTATTTATTTATTTATTTATTTATTTTTAAACAGAGAGGGAGAAAGTGAGAGAATCAATTTTATTTATATTTTCATCTGGCCTTTCTTTCTCCAACACTTAGTTGTGCATGTGGTGCTGGGGTTCTAACCTAGTCTTTGCGCATTCCAAGCAAGCACTACAAGCACTCCAACTGCTGAGTGCCACCATTCCAGCTCCAATTTTATTTTATTTTAATTTATTTAAAGTGCCACAGAGACTACTGCAGTCAACAGCACAGCTTTAAAGGGTCCATTCTCCTGGCTGGAGCAATGGCTCAGCAGTTATAGTGCTTGCCTGGCATGTGCGAGAACACAGGTTCAAACCCCAGCACCACGTATACAGTGAAGTGTCAGAGCAACTGAAAGCTACATGAAAAACTAAATTAAAAAACTGATTCTCTCTCTCTCTCACTGTCCTTCTCTCTTAAAACAAACAAACAAACAAAAAAACAACAACAAGGGTCCATTCTCTCCTTTCCACCTTGACAATAAGTCACCACAAAAGTTTGAAACCATGATAAGGAGGTACCAACAGAGCTATATGGCAAAGTACACACAATGCCATCTCAGTCACAAAGTCACTCTTCTATAACTAAGTAAAACAGATTTTCAAACTTTATTTTTTTCCCCACATTTATTAGAAGTATATTGCGATACAGGATACAGATGAGGGGGAAACATTGTCAAAACTGTAGCAATCAATGTGTATAAACTTTGATAACCAGGGGTAATGCTAACACACAGATAAGCTACTATGGGTTTCATCTAATGCAGTTTCCCCCAGAAGAACTCATGTGTTAAATGGGTATCTAGTGTAGGAATAACATCGGCTTCTGGAATGGTTCCCCCATCTTCCCCATCACCAGACTCCTATGAGATTTTCAAACTTTAAAAAAAGAAAGTATAGAAGATCTGAGTAGATGGAAAAACATTCTTTGTTCATAGTTAGGTAGAGTCAATATCATCAAAATGGCCATTTTACCCAAAGCCCTATACAGATTTAATGCAATCCCTATCAAGATACCAATGTCATTCTTCATGGATATAGAAAAAACAATACTCAAATTTGTATGGAATAACAGAAGACCCAGAATAGCCAAAACATTACTCAGCAAGAAGGAGGAGACAGAAGGCATCTCAATTCCTGACCTGAAATTATACTACAAGGCTACAGTAACAAAAACAGCATGGTATTGGTATCAAAACAGAATGGAAGACCAATGGAATAGAATAGAGGATTCTGAGATGAACCCTCATAACTTTTAACTATCTGATATTTGATAAAGGGGGCAAAAACATAGTATAGAAGAATGATAGCCTGTTCAACAAATGGTGTTGAACAAATTGGACACCCATATGTAGACAACTGAAATTGGATCCTTACCTTTCACCCTGCACAAAAATGAAATAAAAATGGTTCAAGGATCTGGATATTAAACCAGCAACTCTACAATTGCTTGAAAAAGAAGTAGGATCGACATTACATGACATAGGGGTTGGCATAGCCTTCCTTAACAGGACTCCCATGGCACAAGCAGTAAAATCAAGAATAAATGCATGGGACGCAACTAAACTAAAAAGGTTTTGCACAGCTAAGGATTTAGTCAAGAGTCTCAAGAGAGACCCTACAGAATGGGAGAAAATTTTTGCATGCTATACCTCAGACAGAGGGCTAATATCCAGAATATACAAAGAATTCAAAAAATTAAATACCAAAACTACAAATAACCCAATTAATAAATGTGCTACGTAACTAAAAAGAAGCTTCTCAATGGAGGGAGTCCAAAAAGCCCATAAACATATGAGAAAATGCTCTACATCACTAGCAATAAGAGAAAAGCAAATCAAAACTTCACTGAGATTTCACTCACTCTGGTCAGAGTAGCAAAAATGAAGAATACAAACAATGACAGGTGCTGGAGGGTCTGTGGGAAAAGAAGAGCACTGTTACACTGCTGGTGGGACTGCAAACTGGTACAGCCACTCTGGAAAGCAGTGTGGAGAATCCTCAAAAAATTAGGCCTGGAATTGCCTTTTGACCCAGCTATCCCACTCCTGGGTATCTTCCCAAAAGAGCTAGAATCGGGTTACTTTAGAGATACAGCTTCATCAATGTTTATAGCAGATCAATTTACTATAGCTAAATTATGGAACCAACCCAGATGCCCCTAACTTGATGAATGGATCCAAAAACTGTGGAACATATATACAATGGAATACTGCTGGGCTTTTAGAGAAAACAATATTATGGCATTTGCAGCCAAATGGATGGAGATGGAAAAAAATTTCCTAAGTGAAGTATCTGAAACTCAGAGACTTAAGGGCCGAATGTTTTCTCTCATTTGTGGAAGCTAGAATACAAGCGGAAACAGTATGTTAGATGGCTAACCTTACAATTACCTCAACATGTATGAATTTTTACATGACCATGGGGAAACTGTGCTTAAGTTCCTGGGGGACGTAGAGAGGGCAGAAGGGAGGGGAGAAGGGAATAGGAAGTACATCAAGGTGACCAGAGGGAGGTAATATAGGTGAATCTAATCCAAGGGGAACCTCCGACTTCCACGAGAGAAGTCCAATTAACTTGGGGCTTAAGTAAAGTGAAACATGGAACCATGGGGAACCCAAACTGGAGAAACCATGGTCTGGCACCAGTACTGGCTTGTTCTGTCATTACACTTTTGTTCTTGATTGTTTGACAATGAACCCCTCCTAGTTGTAAGACCATGTTTATCAAATAAAAATTTTAAAAAAATTTAAAAACCAGATTTAATGATCATGCTAGTCTGTTGAGAACTAGACTTTCAGAGAGTTTCAAAAGACAAAAATGTTCAACTTGAAGAGAAATATAAAAAAATTGAGTAAAGGACCAGATGTGCTCAATTAGTTAATATTAGTCTGATTTTCCTAACATTTAAGACTCAAATGCTTCATAAACAACTATTCCAATTAAATAATACTGCAAGAAAAATGTTTTGTTTGCATTTCAATGTAAAACATTTATGTTCAGAACTACAATTCTGTTTAGAAAAGTACAGAATGGGGTTGGGGATTTAGCTCAGTGGCAGAGCGCTTGCCTAGCACGCGCAAGGCCCCCGAGTTTGGTCCTCAGCCCTGAAAAAAAAAGAAAAGTACAGAATGCATATTCTCTTGCTTTTTCCCTATTATACTATTATCTTCCAAATTATAGAAAAATCATCCTGAATGAATTCCTGAAGAATTTCTTAGAGAGCTGGAGCAGTGGCTCAGCAGTTACAGCACTTGCCTGACATGCATGAGGACATGAGTTTGAACTCTAGCACCACGTACACAACAAAGTATTGGAGCAACAAAAGCCACATGAAAACTAAATGAAATTGATTCTCTCTTTCTCTCTCTCATTGTCCCTTTCTTTAAAAAAAAATATTCTTAGAGAATTTGTAAAGTACTAAGTATCCATTATTTCATTTGATTCTCAATATAACCATGTCCTTACGAAAGATACTACCCTTATCCTCATATATACATGAGAAAACTAGGAAGTCAAAGTCTTAGAGTTCATAAATGGCCAAATCAGATTTCAAGGGTTATCATTTTTCTCTGAGTCCCTGGCCCTAATATACACCACACTGTTGCTCACACAATGAGCAATCAATGATGCCATATTTCATCAAAGGAGTATCTCAAAAGAGAAAGGTACTGGGTGTCTAGCTCAGTGGTAGAGTATATGCCTCGAATGTGTAAGGTACTGAGTTTCAATCCCCAGCACCACAAAAATAGTGTATGTGCACACACTACACAGGTGGAGAATATACTCAAAACTGAAACTTTCAAGTAGCAATTTGAGAAACAAAAATGTAAGATTGTCAAAATATTTAAAGGTCTATAATTGTGAAATTATTATAGCATCTGGAGCACTATTTCTTGCTTTGCTCTCAAATATATTTGTTGCTTCATATGATTCTTCCCAAAAAAGGTGCACGGGGGTTAATGAAGGTAGGTAAACAGAGAAATAAACTGACAAATCATATTTGGCAAAAGATTAATGACTAATAAATCTATATGAAGGTTTTTACAGATATTCATCATTACATTTTGCACCTTTTCTGTCAAACTTCTGTTTGAAATTTTTCAATATAAAGTCTGAGAGAAAAAAATACCTGCTGTCTTTGTCTGTTCTTTCATTTATGAGAGGAATCCATCGACTTGTTACCTAAAATGAAAATTAACAAGAGCTAAGCCATGATGTAGATGATCTAAGAGATCCTTAAAATTCTAAATTAATAAGGATCAACATTGAAATTTAACGAAATAAAATGGGAAAAAAGTCATGCATTCATTCATACCTTATCAATAGAATGCTTGTTGTTAACAGCATAAACTATGCAGATGACATTAGCCTAGAAGAAAAATAAACAAATTAAAGGAATTTTAAAATAAAAATACAAAATCATTCACACTGAAATATAAACTAGTTAGTATACTTGATTCAAAAACAAAACTTACACCTAGGAGGAAATACTCCTAAGGACCTACAACAAAAATACATGCTCAAAATTAGCAGTAACAATAAAGAATTGCAAATTTTTGATGAAAAAATGAAAAAAGTAAGACTCATAAAAGTCATTATTATTTTTCCACAAAAACAAAACAAAAAACTATTTTCTATTTTTTAACTCACCTGTGATATTTCTTGATGAAGTTGTTCATCACTCTGTTCTGCTTCTACAAATGGCAGAAAGTTAATGGTCACAATTTAAACATTTCATAAAAACTAAATCAATATATAATCTATGTGACACTCACCTAATGTCCCTCAAAATGTCATGGTGTGGCAACAGACTGAGTAGCAAAGATCAGGGTACGCCAGGGAAGGAAAAAGTTGAACTAAGGTAAAGAAGTTGGCTAGCAATAAAAGATAATTCTACAAGAAGGTAGGTAGAACATGGAAAAGCAGAGGTACTTTGTGATAAATCTAGGCCAGCATGGGATCCAGGGTTAAAAAGGGTCAGGCAAAAGACATCAGCTACCAAGATAGAAAATTGTGTGCTTCAGAGTTAGAAGTTCATACAGAGTCCATATAACAAGGTTTAAAAGGCCAGGTGAGAAACTGGCTATACAAGCCCAAGATCAAGACAACAGGTAGGAGTAATAATAACTACGGCCTAGAAGCAAAACCATAGCGTTACAATCAAGCACATATTTCTAGCCAGAACTGCTTCGAAGGGTAAATGTGTCTATAATCCCAAAGGGTATTATCGTATGCTAGCTAAGACAAGGAAGCAAAGATGGCAAGAGCAATTAATTTTTAATTTAGATCATCTTAGGTTACATGTCTCCCACAAAATGTCTGTTATTTACTTCTCACAAATAAACCAGTACCACATGAGTTCAATGTTTACATTATACTATACTAAAATTAAAAAGACTATATCTTTAATATTTTTCCATATGTTGCGTAGTCAACTTTTTTTTTTTTTTAAAGAGGGTACAGAGAGAGAGAGAAGCAATCTTCTTCTTCTTCTTTTTTTTTAAAGAGAGAGGGACAGTGAGACAGACAGAGAAAGAGAGAAACAACTTTATTTAGTTTTTCACATGGCTTTAGTTGCTCCAACACTTAGTTGTGTACATGGTGCTGGGGTTTGAACCCAGGTCCTTGTGCTTGCCAGGCAAGTGCTGAAACCACTGAGCCACCACTCCAGCCCCAGAGAGAAGCAATCTTTATTTAGTTTTTCATGTGATTTTCATTCCTCAGACACTTCATTGTGTACGTGGTGCTGGGGTTTGAACCTGCGTCCTCACGCTCAAGCGCCGTAACCGCTAAGCCACCGCTCCAGCCCCTAGTAGTCAACATGTTAAGGCTCCAATTCTAATAATGAAATAAATCTAATAATGAGGCTACATGTATCAAAAAATAATTTTGTAAATAAGGCTAGGTATGAAACTAAAGCAGAAGGCAATCACTCTCCCTCAACTCATATACTGCTGTCCAACAGACATACAAGGCAAGCTACATATCTTTTTACTTTCCAGTAATTATCTTTAAAAAAGCAAAAAGAGGTAAAATTAATTTTTATCTAACCCAAAATATAAAAAATTAAAATTTCCACTTCCACTCAGATATTTTTTCCCACATTTTTAATTGGTGCATTATAGTTGTATACTGATTGGATCTGTTGTTACATATTCATACATGAACACAATATAACACTATAATTCGGCTAATATTCCTCCCCAGCACTTCCCCCCCACCTCCTCCCACCTGTAGTCCCTTTCTTCTATTGATCTCCCTTTATTTATTTATTTTTACTTTTCCAGTTTTTTATTAATTGCATGGGAAACATTAGGTATTTTAGTAGTACAAAACTTACTTTTTTTTTGCATCTGAGTTCATAGATATATATTAGAAACTAATTTCAAAGCATTTTAAATGACATATAAACTTTGCACAATATTAATACTTTGAATAAGGATTTTCAAAAGCAGGAAAATAGCATCCACCACCACTACCACCCTTATCAACAATTCTCATCCAATTCCCTTGCTTCAATTCCTTCTTCATTAATAGCTGATTTTTTTTTAACTAGGTGATTAAAAAAAAAAGTCTCAGAAAAGGGCAATATTGGGGCTGGAGCGGTGGCTCAGCGGTTTCGGTGCTTGCCAAGCACCTGGGTTCAAACCCCAGTGCCACGTACACAACTAAGTGCTGGAGCAACAAAAGCCATGTGAAAAACTAAATAAAGTTGTTTCTCTCTTTCTCTGTCTCTCTCACTGTCCCTCTCTCTTTAAAAAAAAAAAGAAAAGAAAAGAAGAGGAAAAAAAGGGCAATATTCAAATCTCAAGGCCAAATTGACCATCAATCCTCTGGTATTTTCTCATCTTTCTTTTTGGAGGCCCAAGTAATATAAAATATGTATTTCTTCTTGCTGTCTACGGTAGGAAGATAGTGTAACACATTTTTCAATTTATTCGGATGCTGAAGGGGATACTACAGTGATATCTAAAGCAATGTTTCTCCAAGCTGGAGTCAGCATTAAGACTATTTATGTACATGATTTGCATTCTAGTCCTCTGGATTTTTTTTTTTAAATTAAGGAGTTGAGTTGTACAATCATAAATGCATGTAAAGTAAAAATATGGGAGATGGAGTGGTAGCTCAGCGGTTACGGCATGCACCTGGCATGCGCAAGTACGTGACTTCAAACCCCAGCACCACATACGCAATAAAGTGTCCAAGGAATGAAAGTTACGTGAAAAACTAAATAAAAACTGCTTCTCTCTTTCTCTCTCTCACTGTCCCCTCTTTCTTAAAAAAAAAATAAAAAATATATGCATATCTATACATCTTTTTTTATTTTTTTTTAAAAGAGAGAGGGACAGTGAGAGAGAGAGAGACAGAGAATCAATTTTATTTAGTTTTTCATATGGCTTTTGGTTCTCTGAGACTTCCTTGTGTACACAGTACTGGGGTTTGAACTCACATACTTGCATATGCCAGGCAAGCACCGTAACCACTGAGTCACGCACGGCTCCAGCCCCAACCACATGTTCTTAAACCAGAATTACCCCCACATCGCCCACAGTCTCGTCTCTTGATTCTTCTATATTTCATCCCTGCAAGTGATATAAATGAACTTGGATTGTGAATTTTCCAGAATTAAATGATTGCATAAGTATTATTTGGATTCTCAGGGGGGTAAAAAGTATGCTATATTGTTAACTGTCTCCCTAGATCCTTCCCTATTCTTCCTCTTTCCCAGCTCCTGTCAGCTATCCCTTCTCCTCTCTTCCCCCACATATCTATGGTTGCCCTAGATTATGTGTTGCTACACCTTTCCTGGGTCTAGTACATAAGTTTGACTTCCTTTCACCCAAACCTGGGTCTAGCTCCAGCCACTCAGATATTTTTACATTTTCTTATGCTAACACTTAAAAACCCAATTGTATTTTACAGTCACAATACTTTTTTTGGTATTTGTTTTCTGGTACTGGGGATTGAACTCTAGAGTACTTACCACTAAGCTACATACCCTGCCCCCACCCCTGCCCTTTTCAAATTTTGAGTCAGGGTCTGGCCAAGTTTCTTACTGACTTTCTAAATTGCTGAGGCTGGCCTCAAACTTATTCCTGCCTCAGCCTCCCCAGTGACCAAGAATACAGGAATAGGCCACTGCATCTGGCCACAGAATATTTAAATGTAGACTAGTCATATCTCAAGTGTTCAATGGCCACAGTTATTACACAATAGAGTTTTAAGGTTTCATTTCTTTTCTTATTTTTATTTATATTTTTTAAAGAGAGAGGGACAGTGAGAAAGAGAGAGAAATAATTTTTTATTTAGTTTTTCATGTGGCCTTCGTTGCTCCGAGACTTTATTGTATACGTGGTGCTGGGGTTTGAACTCACGTACTCACGCATGCCAGGCAAGCACCATAACCACTAAGCCACTGCTCCAGCCCCTTATGGTTTCATTTTTAAAATATATGGAACATGGGGGCTGGAGTGGTGGCTCAGTGGTTATGGCGCTTGCCTGGCATGCACGAGTACACAGGTTCAAACCCTAGCACAATGTACATGACTAAGTGTCAGAGCAATGAACGTCACATGAAAAAAAAAGCTAAATAAAAATTGATCTGTCTCACTGTCCCTCTCTCTTTAAAAAAAAAAAAAATATATATATATATATATACATGGAATACTAATTCATCCAAAATATTATCAATATATTCATGTCCATTTTTTTAAAAGTTCTAGAACACAGCAAACTAATTTCATGATTAAAATGTAAGTAGTACTATGTAGAAAAGTTCAAAAAAAATTGTTTTTTTTGTACCAAGGATTGAGCCTAGGGGTGTTCAACGCCTGAACTATATCCCCAGTCCTTTTTTTTTTTTAATTTTGAGACATGGTCGCGTTAAGTTCCTTAGGGCCTTGCTAAAGTATTGAGGCTGGCTTTGAACCTGTAATCTTCCTACCTCAGCCTCCCAAACTGCTAGGATTACAGGCATGGATCACCATGCCCAGACAAAGCTTTTAAATTATTAAAAGCAATTCAGATGTGCTTCCAATATATAAGCAAACTGACAACTGTTTTAACTGATGAATTGGTTAATGATAAGGTTTAGATCTTAAACGTCCCCCAAAGCTCATGTGCTGAAGGCTTGATTCTCAATGAAGTAGTGTTCAAAAGTGGGACCTTTTGAAAATGATTAGATCACGAGGACTCTGACCTGATAAATGGATCAATCCAATTATAAATTTATAGCTCAATGGACTATTGAGAGGTGATGGAAAATTTAGAAGGTACTGCATAGTTGGAGAAATTAAGTCACTGGGGATGTGCTCTTGAAGGATACATTTTGTCCCAGACCTCCTTTTCTCTCTCACTTTGCTTCTTGGCCACCATGAGGTAAGCATTTTTCTTTACCATGTACTTTCATCAAAATGACATATCTCATGATAGGTCCAAAAGCAACCTGGCCAAGAAACCATGGATTGAAAGAAAGATCTGAAACCACAAGCCAAAATAAACATTTATTCCAGAGAGAGAGAGAGAGAGAGAGAGAGAGAGGGAGGGAGGGAGGGAGGGAGGGAGGGAGAAAGAGAGTATCAATTTTTTATTTAGTTTTTCATGTGGCCCTCATTGCTCCGACACTTTGCTGTGTATGTGGTACTGGAGTTCAAACTCACATACTCGCACATGTCAGGTAAGCGCTGTAACTGTTGAGTCACTTACTCCAGTCCCTCCATTTAAGTTGTTTAACCTCAAGTATTTTGTCACAGTGACAGAAAGCTGGTTAACAAAGATGACAAAAAGCAAATTTAGAATTCAACAAATTCTTTTATCTTTTTTTTTTTTAAAGAGAGGGACAGTGAGAGAGAAAGAAAGAATAAATTTTTTTATTTAGTTTTTCATGTGGCTTTTGTTGCTCTAACACTTCAGTGTGTACATGGTGCTGGGGTTTGAACTCCTGTACTTACCTTCAACAAATTCTTAAATTCAGAGCTCTTTCTAAATCATAAGAACATGCCTGAATGTCTGATAACAAAATCGACCCAGAGCTTCATTGTGCAAACATGCCAATTTGAGGAGGATAATGAGTTATCTACTAATTACCATTTACTTTTCCTCCTTACTTTTTATTGTTATAGAACTCAAATTACTATTTTTGGGCACAGAGAACTACCAAACAGAGACGATGGGAATGGGAAGAGGCATTAGGGAAAGATACAACAGAGAAAAGACCGTCTCTCTTTAAACATTTTTAAAACCTCAGTAAGACTGTCTTCAGGGCTGTTAAACTAACCTTAGAGCTTCACCTACAACAAGGCATTCATTACCTGAGTAATCTACAATGTGCGTTGGAACTCTCTCAGGGGTGACATCAGCTGGAATGGTGATTTCTTCTGCCCGAGGAGGAACCTTTATTTGCAATATAGAAAAGGAAAAATTAGGGGATATTATCAAATTTAACAGATTATGTAAATTTATCTACAACAGCCCCTTTCAAATTCTTATTTTAAATTTTTAAAAATTCTTATTTTTGCACTTTAGTACAGATGCAAACATATACGAAAATCATATGATAAAAACATTTTTTAATAATACCATAAGTAGGGCTGGAGCGGTGGCTCAGCGGTTTCGGCACTTGCCTGGCAAGCACGAGGACCCGGGTTCAAACCCCAGCACCACGTACACAACTAAGTGTTGGAGCAACTAAAGCCATATGAAAAACTAAATAAAGTTGTTTCTCTCTTTCTCTGTCTCTCTCACTGTCGCTCTCTCTTTGAGAAAAAAAAAAAATTCTTTAAAAAAAAAAATAATACCATAAGTAAAAACTAAAGTCAGGCATAGTGGCACACACCTATAATCCCAGTGGCCTGTGGCTCAGGAGGCTGAGGCTGGAGGATCGCAAGTTCAAGGCCAGCATCAGCAAGTCAGCAAATCCCTAAGCAACTTAGTAAAACCCTGTCTAAAAATAAAAAGGCTAGGGATGTAGCTCAGTGGTATAGCACCCATGGGTGCAATCCTCAGTTCCAAAAAAACATGCACATTTCTACCTGTGTAGACAGAGGAAATATTAAGGACACTTCATATCTGAACAAATTAAAACAACTGTTAAATTAATTTGATGTTTCAAACACTAGATTTTAAAATATGTTGTCGTAATTTTTTTTTTAAGAGGGAGGGACAGCGAGAGAGAGAAAGAATCAATTTTATTTAGTCTTTCATTTGGCTTTTATTGCTCTGACACTTCATTATATATGTGGTGCTGGGATTCAAACCTGTATCCTCATGCATGCCAGTCAAGCACTGTAACCACTGAGCCACCACTCCAGACCCACTCTATTTTGTTGAAGCCCCAAGATGTTCTACAAATGAGGAGCTATGGTAATTCAAAACAATTTCCAGAGGCTTGGAGGTACAGCTAAGTGGTAGCGTACTTGCCTACAGTGTATGAGGCCGTAGGTTCCACCTCAAGTGCTGAAAAAAATCCCATAAAAAACAACAAAGCAATATTCAAATAAACCAGTAAATTAGCCAATTAACTTCTTCTAGAAGATAATTGGTTAGCTGCCTTATGTGCCTATGTTTAATATTTTCATTTTTCAGCTGGATGCAGGGCACACCTGTAATCCGAGAGACTCAGGAGGCTAAAGCAGAAGCATCTCAAGTTTGAGGCCAGTCTCAGCAACTTATTGAAATCTTGTCTCAAAATAAAAATTTAAAAAGGGGCTGGAAAGGAAGAACCATTTGGCTCAGTGGTAGAGCATCCCTGAGTTCAATTCCCACCCAATACCATAAAAAAATTATTTTTTCCAAAAGACTATCATGATTTTTAAATTAATTAAAAATCTCTTATCCATACTCAAGAGGACAATGATAAAATAGTTCTAAACTACGTTAAATTTTTGCAGAAAACATTTAGGTATTTATATCCCTACCCTAAGTGGTTATAAATATACTTTATTTCTCAAATTATTTTATTTTTTTTAAGAGAAGGACAGCGTGAGAGAGAGAGAGACCAAGAGAATCAATTTTTATTGAGTTTTTCCACATGGCTTTCATTACTCTGACACTTAGTTGTGTATATGGGTACTGGGGTATGAACCCATGTACTTGGGCATGCCGGGCAAGTACTGTAACCACTGAGCCACAGCTCCAGACCCTCAAATTATTTTATTTAAGGAGGAAATAAAAGCAAAAGAAACAACAAATGGTCCTGTGGTTATGGTGGATGTTGAAAACACTACCATAGGGGCTGAAGCAGTGGCTCAGCAGTTATGGCGCTTGCTTGGCATGCATGAGTACACGGGTTCGAACCCCAGCACCAAGTATACAACAAAGTGTCATAGCAACGAACATCACATGGAAAACTAAGTAAAATTGATTCTCTCTCTCTCTGTCCTTCTCTCTTTAAAAAAGAAACAAACAAAACAATAACAACAACAGCAAAAAAAAAAAAAAAAAAAAAAAAAAAAAAAAAAAAAAAAAAAAAAAAAAAAAAAAAAAAAAAGCCCCCACTACAGTAAGGAGGTGGAACTCAGAGGGAAAGTGCATCTTAGAATCTATGAGGCTCTGGTTTCATCCCCCAGGACCAGAAAACAAAAACCTACCCCATAATACATCAAATTTCTATCTGAACAACAAAATTATACAGTTATTTCTACCTAAACAAGAATAAAGAAAGAATAAATGTCAACTCCGTTAGTAATAATATTTACTATGTAAGTAAAAGGAAAAAAACAAATCATTTTCATTCTATTGCACCTATCCCATTCCCCATAACAATATCCTAACTTTACATTAAAGATTTAGCCAGTCATCCTTCACACCAGAACTTCCAAATGTAATAAATATATACTGCCAGTCATAATAAAACCATGTGATTTTTGGTGGTACTTCACTATGACTAATTTCTTCTCATTTAAGATCTACAAGAATTCTTTGAGGTAAGCAAAGGTAGAATGAATATATAAAAATGAGGCAGGGGACTGGAGTGGTGGACAGCTGTTGGAGCATTTGCCTGGCTTGCATAAGGACCCAGGTTCAAACTGCAGCACCATATACACAACTAAGTGTCCAAGAAACAAAGGCCAGATGAAAAAATTAAACAAAATTGATTCTCTCTCCCTCCCTTTTTCTCTTTAAAAAAATTAATAAAACAAAATAAAATGAGGTAGGTAGATAAATGTTTTCAAATATCTGTTGTCAGAATTCTAGTGGTTGACAAAAAGAAAAACAAAGCCTAGGCAGTGTCAGGTGGAAAAGCAGCAGAGATCCAGACTTTTCACCCAATTTCAACTCAAGGAACACTCGTTACCTCGTTTATATTTTGAGCTTACAAGTAACATTTTAAGATTGGGTTACACATGTTAGATGATCTCGTTACCTCTTTTAACACCTAGTTTACAGATATGACAACTCAGGCACCAAGATGACAAATGTCCTAGATAAGGTCAAAGGCAGGAAAGGCAAAGGACTTGGTACACTTAGATCTAGTTGGTTTTTCTCACATATCTCTATAAACTAATATTAGCCTTACACAAAGGCACAACTGTTGAAAAGGAAACATTTTTTAAAAAGTAGAGTTTAGGGTTGGAGAGGTGGCTTAGTATTTGTTCCCCAGCACTGCGTACACAAATAAAGGAAAAACAAAACCAAATTTAAAAAAATAACTCTCGGGGCTGGAGCGGTGGCTCAGCGGTTTCAGCACTTGCTTGGCAAGCACGAGGACCCGGGTTCAAACCCCAGCACCACATACACAACTAAGTGTTGGAGCAACGAAGGCCATGTGAAAAACTCAATAAAGTTGTTTCTCTCTTTAAAAAAAAAAAAAAAAAACTCTCTCTCTTTAAGAAAACAAAATTAGAATTTATTTCATTTCAACTTACTTTTGATAAATTCTTAAAAATTCTAAATATGGAAAAGAAATAAAAATGTTTACCTCTTCTGGAAATTCTTCACTGACCAGAGACATAATGAGTGATGTCTTCCCAACTCTAGCTGTGAAAGGAAAAATCATCACTTTAATGAAAAGTGTTTACGATTTAATATATCCACCAGCCAAAGGAAAAATCATCATTTTAATGAAAGTGTTCAGGTTTTACTATATCCAGCAGCCATATAGGAAGTATGTTACTTGTTAGCTAAAATTAAAGGCATCCAAATTTAGCACAATATTTAAGAGCACACACATACAATTTTAAAAAATAAATCTGTTTTATATCAACATTAAAAAATATCCTGTGGGGGCTGGAGCGTTGGCTCAGCGGTTTCGGCGCTTGTCTCACCTGTGCAGGGACACAGGTTCAAACCCCTGCACCACGGACACAACAAAGTGTCTGAACAATGAAGGCCACATGAAAACTAAATAAAAAAAATTGACTCTTTCTCTCTCTCTCTCCCTCTCACTATCCCTCTATCTTATGAAAAAAAATATATATATATTCTGTGGGTCTGGAGTGGTGGCTCACAGGTTATGGTACTTGTCTGGAATGCACGAGGATGCAGGTTTAAACCTCAACACCACATACACAATGAAGTCTCAGAGGAACGAAAGCCACATGAAAAACTAAATAAAATTGATTCTCTCTCTCTTAAAAAAAAAAATCTTGTATTTTTTTTGAGAGTTATATAAGACTCCATTGTATGATGTAGAATTTATTAATGTAATTTCCCAACAGTGAACATTTAGGTTGTTTCCAAATGTTCACTTTTACAATCAATGCAGTAATTCGTTATTTTTACAAGATAAATAATTTGAAGTGGAATTCAAGTTATGCATAATTTTTTTTTAAGATAGAGAGGGACAGTGAGAGAGAGAGAAAGAATTAATTTTATTTAGTTTTTCATGTGATTTTCACTGCTCTTGTTAAATTCGTGGTGCTGGGATTTGAACTCGCATCCTCGAACATGCCAGGCAAGCACCGTAACCACTGTCACCACTATAGCCCATGCATAATCTTTTTTTGCTTTTAATAGATATTGTTAAATTACCTCCAAAAAGAGAATAAACCAATTGACATAAACAACAAAAGAATATTAGTATGCCTGTTTCTTTACATTCCTACGTTCTTTCTTTTTTAGAGTATATTTAAAACAAAAAACACTCCTGATTCCATTTTATATTCCTGCAATTTTAAAATATACAATCTTTAAAATCTTAATTTTTATTCTGAAATTTGACTTCTATTCACATAACTTTTCTGATCATATAATTACTATTATTAGACATTTACCTGCTTATCATCTAAAACCTTTTGTGATTCCAGAGGAAAACAACCTGCCTATTAGCCTCTATCATAGTACAAATTAGTTTCCAAAAGTAAAGTCTAAATATGAAAGAATGAACATTTTTAGAGTTAAGAGCAATGGTAGTTCCTTCCGAGATGGCTGAAGACAAGGGCTACAATCAATGGTTAGACACAGGAGCAAGAGCAAGTACTGGTGAAAACAGCAGGGAGGATATGCTGTACTGGTGGAGTGACGGATTAGATGGCTACCAGATGTTTCCTAGCTCTGATTTCTACAGCCCTTTTCAACTGACTGTGTGAGAAGGCTTGGTCCTTTTTCAACTGGCTGACAATAAAGTAACACTTCATTGAGCTCCCACCATATCAGAACCCAGAGCCATCATCACAGAATTGCCAGAACCTATCAGCAATGACCAACTCATTCAGCTCTCCACAAATTTTTCAGCTAAGGATACTAGAACCTACTACAGAGAATAATTTTCTCAGCATCTCACTAAATATCAGTTACAGACCTATCTTGAGATGGCCACAACAGTGCTCTTTCTTTTATGCCATTTTTCAAAAGTTGTGATTTAATATATAAAAGGATCCGGTGATCCCCTAACAGTAGTACACATCATATACATAAACAAATACCATGTAGGTTAATTAAAATATTCACTGATTTAGCTGGGCATGGTGATGTATATACCTTTAATTCCAGCTACCCAGAAGGCTGAGACAGGAGGATCTCAAGTTCAAGGCCAGCTTCAGCAATTTAGATGTGGTCTCAAAATAAAAAATGAAAAGGACTGGGGATACAGCTCAGTGGTAAAGTGCCCTGGGTTGGATCCCTCATACAGAAAAACAAAAAAGGAACAACGAAAGTCACCATTCCACTGGTGATCAGCAGATGTTATTCAGTTTTACCTTTTTAAACATAATTTGAAAATTTCAGAATTAACACACGTCAGTATTCATGTCTTTTACCCACACTCCTCTCATGCTAACATTTTACCATATTTGTATTATTCTAATAAATAGGTGAATAAGTATATATTAGACCCTGAGAATAAGTATATCTTCACACATATTTCCTAAAAGCAAGCTCCAAAGTACAGTAGGAAATTAATCACAAACAATACTATTACATCTTGTCATGTGTCTATTGCCCTTCACAGAAAAGGAAAATACTATTTTTTTATGGTGATGGAGCAAATGTTGCATTTGGTTGTCATGTCTCTTTAGCAATCTGGAAGAATTTCTTAATCACTTTTTATCTTTTGTAATGTTACCATTTAAAAATTTTTTAAACCTTTGGGGAGGAATATTCCAGAATTGATATTGTTTCTTTCTCAGCACATCACAGCAAAAGGCAAATAATGTCAATCTGTCCCATGACTGGGGATGTTAGCTATGATCACTCAGATACAGTGATGTCTGTGAGGTTTCTCAACAAAAAAAAATATTATTTTTCTTTTGCTAATTAGTAAGTATCTTGTGAGGAGATACTTTGAAACCATGTAAATATCCTGTTACCTATCAAATTTTTGCCTACTAGTTTTAGCACCCATGGGTAATTCTTATCTGAAACAAAACAACTATAATGGTTGCCAATGATTTTCTTTTCTTCCTTTCTTCCCCCGCCCTTTTAATGGGAATTGAACCTGGGGTGTTTTCCACTGAGCTAAGTACCAGTCCTTTTCATTTTTAATTTTGAGACCTGGTCTCACTAAGTTGCTTAGTGCCTCATTAAATTGCTGAGGCAGGCCTCGAACTTACAGTCCTCCTGCCTCTGTCTCCAGACTCACTGGGATTACAGGTGTGCACCACTATAACTGCTTAGATAGTGATTTTCTGTTTCTATTGATTCTCTCTTTCTCTCACAGTCCCTCTCTCTTAAAAGAAGAAAATCATTCCGTCTCCCCTTTACTTTTCCAAATCTTTAGCCATCTCTCACTGCCAGTTCAAATTTTACCTTTTCCCTAAATATATCCTAGAGCTCTCAATAACTTTACTTCCCCCATTGAACTACCCCTGTGCCACATAATTTGTATTAAATTGTTATGATCACATACATACTTAACATGTATGAATATGAATATCAACTGGATGAAGAAACCAATGTTCTAATTCTATATTAATGGAAAACTGACTGTACCTCTTTACTTCATTTCATCTTGCCCAAAGACAAGCACAACAGTATTGCTACAGCTAGCTTCAGCACTACTACTCGGGAAACTAGTTCTATCTGCTGAAGTTCAGGAACATCCCATTCAAAGCTCTCTTTTTTCTTTTCTTTTTCTTTCTTTTTTTTTTTTTTTAATATTGGAGCTTGAACCAGGGGCACTCTACCACTGAGTTATATCCCCTCCCCTCGGTTTTCTTTTTTTTTTTTAAAGAGAGGACAGCGAGATAGAGAGAATATCAATTTTTATTGAGTTTTTCACATGGCTCTCATTGCTCTGACACTCAGTTGTGTACATGGGTGCTGGGGTTTGAACCCGCATACTTGTGCATGGCAAGCCACTGCTCCAGCCTCTCCCCTTGTTTTTTGCTTTGTTTTGTTTTTAAGGAGAGAGGGGACAGTAAGAGAGAAAGAGAGAATCAATTTTATTTAGTTTTTCTTGTGGCTTTCGCTGCTCTAAGACTTCATTGTGCACGTGGTGCTGGGGTTTGAACTTGCGCACTCCTACTTGCCAGGCAAGTGCTAGAACCACTGAGCTGCCCCTCTAGCCCTTGTTTTGTTTTTAATTTTGTTTTTTAAGACAGAGAGGGAGAATGAGAGAGAGAAAGAACTACAAAATCAATTTTATTTAGTTTCTCATATGGTTTTCGTTGCTCCGACACTTAGTTGTGTACAGTACTGGGGTTCAAACTTGTGTCCCCGCACATGCCAGGCAAGAGCCCTAATCACTGAGCCACCACTCCAGCCCCATTTTAGACAGGGTTTCACTAAGTTGCTTAGGATCTCACTAAGTTGCTGAGGCTGGCGCGAACTTGCAATCTTCCTGCTACAGCCTCCCAAATCACTGGGATTACAAGAATGTGCCACCACACCTTTAAAGATGTTAAAAGCTACTGGAGAACCATAAATCGTAGGTAGGTAAAAGCTGAGACCATTTTAAAAATTCCAAAATTATTTTGCTTGATTTGTTTTTATCACCAGAAAAACCAAATCATCCAAGGATGAAAGAGGGACTAAAGATTGAATTCAACCATATAACCAATGATTCAATCAAACACACCTATATAGTGAGACCCTATAAAACCTCTGAACATCAAGGCTCAGAACTTCCTGGTTGGTGAACATATTAATGGATCAGGAAGGTGGCGTACCCTAACCCCTAGGGAAAGAAGCTCAGGGTCCTTCCAGATCGTTCCTTACATACCTCTTCATCTGGCTGTTCATTTGCATGATCATAAATATAACACTTTCCTGAATTCTGTAAGTTGTTCTAGAGACTGAATTTGAGGGGGTTATGAGAGCCCTAAATTTATAGTTGATCAATCAAAAGTGCAGGTATTGGGCTGAGGCAGTGGCTTAGTGGTTGGAGTGCTTGCCTGGAATGCACAGGGATTGGGTTTGAACTCCAGGTCCAAATACACAATTAATTAACTGTCAGAGAAACAAAGGCCAGTTGAAAAAATAAAAATTGATTCTCTCCCTTAAAACAAAACAAACAAAAAATTGCAGGTGTCTTGGGAGCCACACCTGCACCTACATCTGAAGTAAGGGCAATCTTGTTGGGGACTTTGCCTTTCAACTTGTGGGATCTGATGTTAACTCCAGGTACTGTGGAAGGGGAAGGGCGGGATAAGGGAGGATAATTGGGGGGGCACTCCTGGGGGTAATTGCAATATCCAGAATATATACACATTTTATATTATTTTGTTAAAAACTTATATGGTTGTTCAAAAATAAAAAATTTAAAAAAAACAAAAACTGTAGTACACCCAGTTAGTATCAGAAAATTAGTCTCAGAACACAGAGAGAATAAAAATTTTGTGTTTATTAAAGTAAGTTATGGCTCAGAAAACTGAAAAACACTGTAATAGATCTTTTACCCAAAAAGTCGTGTCACACACACACACATATATATACATTCTCTCTCTCTCTCTCTCACACACACACACACACACTTTCTCCCCCCCCCTCTTCCCCTGCCTAGACCTAACTAGGCAAAAACACTAAAAGAACATACAAATAATATTTTTATGGTATGGATGAAAGATGTCCCCCAAAAGCTCATGGGAGACAATCCAGGAAAGCTGAGGTGAAATGATTGGGTTAGGAGAGCCTTAACTCAGTGAGCTAGTCCCCTGATGAGATTAACTGGTAGGCTGGTAGGGTGTGGCTGGAGGAAGTGGGTCCTTGGGGATATGTCTTTGTACACATTCAAATGTATGTATGTGTGTGTGTGTGTGTGTGTGTGTGCGTGCACATTTATTTTTTAAGAGAGAGGAGGAGAGAGAAAGAATCAATTTTTATTTATTTTTTCATCTAGACTGTTTCTTGGACCCTTAGATATATATGTGGTGCTGGTGTTTGAACCCGGGTCCTTGCACATGCCAGGCAAGTGCTTGAACCGCTGAGCCACGGCTCCAGCCCTGAAGTTTGTATTTTGTATCTGGCGAGTTGAGTCTGTCTCTCTGCTCCTGGGAACCATGCCTTTGCCATGATGTTCATCTTCACCTTGAGCCCTGAGGAATGAAGCCAGCCTTCTACAGATTAAGACTCGTGAAACCATGAGCCCCTAAATAAATCTTTCCTACTAAAGTTGTTCTTGTCGGATCCTTGCAATAAAAAAGCTGACTAAACAAATATTAACTTATATGTCTATATGATCCATCTTTTTTGTGCAGACTCCTACTATTACTTCAGTTGGTAATTATTTACCTGGTTTTCTCCTAAGTACAAACTTTAGTCTTACACAGTACATGGGAATAATATGGAAAATGTAAAAAGCACAGACAAAAATTATCATAAAAGTAGTATTTCAAACACTCTATGTAAAAGTAAAGGAGGAGAGAAGAGGGGAGAGGAGGAGAGGAAAGAAAGATCTACTTTTCCCAGAAGTCTCTAAAAATAACAAGAAATCAGATAGCTCATTTAGATTCTGGGGGTGTAGCTCAGTGGTACAGCAGGAGTTTAGTATGTGAGAGGCTCTGGGTTCAATCCCCAGCACCACAAAACCCCCCAAAAAAGTTCATTTAAAAAAAAAAACATGGGGCTGGAACGGTGGCTCAGCGGTTACGGCGCTTGCCTGGCATGCGCAAGTAAGCAGGTTCAAACAATGAAATGTCAAAGCAACATGAAAAACTAAATAAAACTGATTCAGTCTCTCTCTCTTGCTCTCTCTCTCACTGTCCCTCTCTCTATAAAAAAACAAACAAACAAAAAACACAACTTATTGGTCTCCAGGAGAAAAGAAAGCAGTGATTCATTTAAGACATGCATTTTCTTCTTTTCTTTTAACCAATTTTATTTTACTTTTTCATCTTTTTTTTTTTTCCTAACACTTAGTTGTGAAGATATACTGTGGTTTGAACCTTGGCCCTGGGTCCTTGCACATGACAGGCAAGCACTCCAGCTGCTAAGCCACCACTCCAACTCCAGCCCCAAGACATGCATTCTTTTTTTTTTTTTTTTTTTTTTTTAAGAGAGGACAGTGAGAGAGAATGAATTGCAAATCAGTTGCAAGATATAACACCTAGGCAACCTTCTAACACATCACCAATGGTTTCCCTGAAACTTCCCGATGAAAATGGGGTATTTCCTACTAGCTATCATATATTTCCAAGAAGATTAAAGAATAACTATTTCATTATCACCCACAGGAACTCCTCAAGGGCAAAGAACATATTTTTCTTGTTCACTCCTTAGATCCCCAAAAAATCACAAGGTATTTAATGCTTAGTAAAATGCAGCTTTATAAGCTTAGTGGTTAAGAACACAGATTTGAAATTCAGCAAAAGTGGTTGATTAATTCAAAGAGAAAGAGGATAATGAAATCAGAAGAGATTCAACTGATTGGTAATATTAATTTTTCAGTGGTGGAACTAGGGATTAAACCCAGGGGCTGCCTCTACCACTGAGTTACACCCTCAGTACCTTTTTTTTTTTTTTTAGGACTGGGTCTTGCTGAATTTCTGGCCTTGAACTTGTGATCTCCTGCCTGAGTTGCTGACATTATAGGCATGCACCACCATGCCCTGGGACGGGTAACATTTTCATTTCTTAAGTTGGGTGATGGGTATTTGTTATATTATTCCTTATGAATGCGTCACCAAACCAAACCAAAAAAAAAAAAAAAAGAGAGAGAGAGAAAAAAACAAGCTTTAGAATCAAACTGAACTGGATCAAAAATCTTAGTTCTACCACTTACTAGGTGTGTTTCCTCAAGCAAGTCATCAAGTCTCAGTTTTTGCAACTACAAGATTTAGTACTGATCACTGTCATAGAATTGTTAAGAGGATTAAGATGACAGTGGTTTAGTGCTTACTATAATAACTAGCCTATATTAAGCACACAAATGATACTTTTTTTTTTTAAGAGAGAGGGACAGCGTGAAAGAGAGAAAGCCTGAATAAACTTTATTTAGCTTCTCATGTGGCTTTTGTTGCTCAGACACTTTGTTGTGTACGTGGTGCTGGGGTTCGAATCCACACACTCACGCCTGCAAGGCAAACGCTGTAACTACTGAGCCACGCGCTCCAGCCCCCAAATAATACTTCTCAATGATACTTCTTGTGATGATGACAAGTTTGAATTAAAGGAATTAAATGTGCACTTGCCTGGGCCTTAAAAAAACCTGGATTCTGGAATCAGCTTTTCACCATTATCAGTATGACCCTGAGTGGTCACTGAATCTCTTAAGGCCTCAATTTTCTCATCAGTTAAATCAGTTTCAATTAGACTAGATACTATCTAAATGCTTACATTGTATGATTAATCCGCACACCTAGGAAATAAGCGTGCAACATAAGAAAAGCTACATATTAAGTAAGATATAGTACAGTAGAAATGATAGTCACATCCACGAATTGTATCTGTTTTAATTGCGCATAGGAAAGTTATTTGGCAAGACCATTCATCTATCTACAAGAACAAAATAGAACTCAACAAAGTAATGCAGGGCTCAGGAATTTCTAAAACTTGCCAACTTATGTGCAACATTTCAAAGCCCTTTTTCCTTAAACAACTCCCTTCATGATCCCTAAGTCCCAGCAACCCCAAACCTTTAGATAGGTCAAGGCAGTAGTATTCTTTTCAACACCCGTAATATTTATCCTAATTCCACATGATTATGTACAATAGAAGCTAAAGAATCATCCTAAAATGATTCCGGCAATTAAGAAACCAAAAATTTGGACCTCTTATTTTTACTCTTAGCAACTGACACTGCAGAATGCGAATGCACGTTGGAGAGAGCCAAGACAGTAATGCGTGGCATCACCAACCAGCAGAATGCCTCTGTTGTGCAGTCCCTGTACTTAATGTAATTTATTTTAGTAGTAGTAAAACTCCTAAGTATTCAAAATAACAAGTCTTTTAAAGAATCCAATGCCTATGTAATTTCTGTGACCTCTGAACTTCTGAATTTTTCTGGTCTAATAGGGATGTCTACTTCTACCCTAATGTCTCCAAAATCCCCAAAACTACCACCAGCACAGAAGTTCCCAGAAACTTTGCCATTTCTGAAGAAATCTCTTGAATATCTTAAATATCTCTACATTCTTTTCCTTGATCTACTATGTTAAGAATGGTGCAGGGGCCTGAACCAGTTGCGGCACTTGCCTGGCATGTGTGAGTACGCAAGTTCAAACCCCAGCACTACGTACACAGCAATGTCTCGGAATAAAGAAAGCCACATGAAAAACTAAATAAAAATTGTTTCTTTCTCTCTCTCTCTCACTGTCCCTCTCTCTTAAAAAAAAAAAAAAAAAAGAATGGTACAGTGGCAAGTATCTTTAATCCCAGTGGCTCAGGAGGCTGAGGAAGGAGGATCTCAAGTTCAAAGCTGGGCTCGGGACCTAGGCAAGGCCCTGATCAACTTAGCGAGACCCTGTCTCAAAATAAAAGATTTTTTAAAAAGGGCTGGGGATGAGGTTCAGTGGTTAAGTACCCCTGGGTTCCATCCCCAATACCAAAAAAAAAAAAAAAAACACTTTCTTTTTCCTGTTCATAATCTACTGCTTTTCACAGAGACCCCCTACATCTTCAGTGATATTTTCAGGACAGAAAGATCAACATTTATTTGGAAATTCAGATTTCCTCACAGCTCAGTTCATTAGTCTGAAGGGTAGTTCTGACTGCCTGAGCAGCAGCAGGCTCCTGCCAAAATACAAATCTGCCACCAGGTCTATTCCAACAAGGCAGGCAGGCTTGAGAGACAGGAAAGGAGACACTATGAAGACTGCAACAGTCAAACAGCTTTACTTAGGCTTGAAGACCCAAACATACAGGACAGTGGTCCCAAGGACTAGGGATAATTCAGTGTAAGTTATTTATGTCACTTATTACTTTTTTGTTTTGGGTTATAATCTTTTTTAAAAAATTATGACATTTTTATTTATTCATATTTCACTTCTTCTGGAAAAGAATTTAAGGCAATTTAATATTCACTCAATATAAAAATTTCACCTGGTTTGTGAAGTAACTGTATGATAAAAGACCTTTTGAACTTTTTAAAAATCAGGGAACATAGCTGTATGCAGTGGCACACACCTATAATTCCTGCTATAAAGGAGGTTAATGTAGAGGGATCTCAAGTTCAAAGCCAGCCTCAGTAACTTAGCCAGACACTGTCTCAAAATAAAAAATTAAAATATAAAGGTGTTAGGTTCAGTGGCACCCACCTGTAATCCCAGTGACTAAGGAGGGTGAGGCAGGAGGATCACAAGCTCAAAGTCAGTCTCAGCAACTTAGTGAGACCCTGTCTCAAAATAAAAATAAAAAAAGGGCTAGGGATGTAGCTTGGTGGTTAGCATCCACGGGTTGACTCCCCAGTACCAAAAAAAAAAAAAGTGTTCAGTAAATCTAAACTAGGGTTTTTTGCTTCCCTCAAGGCTTACCTACAACCCTGAGTAAGACTACCAAAGAAATAATGAAGCAGTAAGTTTAGAATTAAAATAGGCCATTTTTTAGCTAATTTTAATTGAGCAGTACCCTAAAGATAATAAAAAACATTTTAGACTATTTGATTTTAAAAACCAGTTCAGTCTAAAATCAAAGAAGATCCCTTAACAATGGCAGACATGAGCATAGAGACTGTACATTTTTAACTGCTCCAGAAAAAAATCATTTCCAGAAATAAATCACTTCCATGAAAGCACAAAATCCCAAGCCCTTCTTAAATTATTGTACTATTAAATGTTATATTTTGTATAAAGATTATAATACAAATATTACATATAAACATTTTATAATAAAACCTATAATTTATTATAAATTTTAAGAAACTATATAAAGTGTAATACAAGTTATTTGATGTAAATATTTAATGTGTTAATATTAACATGGAGAACAAAAAATTATTCTTTCTTAGCCAGCCATCTAATGTTCTGTATTTCTTCTGTTTTGCCTAAGAAATATTGAAGTGATCTACTAAAACCAAGGCCACAATTACAACCAAAGCCAGGCTTCTGATTCAGTTCAATATCACATGCTACAGTTCTGAGACTCCATGCTTCTAAGTAGGTCACCCATGAAAAACATAATTCATTACTATAGAACAAATTATCTAGATTTATCCAGTCTACAGATTTGTCTTTTCATCCTATCTTATGAACATCTAATTCCAAATGACAGCAAATTCCTGATAATCATGAAGCAGAAATAATATTCTGAGGTTCCAATTTCTACTCTATCAGCCAGATTGCCTTTTTTCTTGCTAACATCCCTGGATGCACCAAATGGCAAAGGGACTAACTCTTCCTTTTTATTTGTTTCTTTATGAAAAAGCATTGCTGGCCCTTTCTAAGTTACTGTGATTAGAATACATAGAGGAGACAAGGGTGACTATGGAGTTATATTTGTAACTAGTTATCTTTAGTATTTGTAGAAAGAAGATTTCACTGATCATACACAGATGATGTGGCCTGCAGGACAAAGGCTGTCTCATTGCTACATCCTGTCCCTCTCCTTCAGACTAGATGAACACTAGTGCCCAGTTGGTGCCAGAGGGGGCAAAAAAAAAAAAGAATAGAAAGTAGGTTTCAATTCATATGTGAGTACGACACAGAAGACTCTATGTAGAGAACAGACTTTATGCAGAATGGATTCCCTATGTGTTCAAACATCCTTAGCCACAGAATATCACCCAGGTACACTGGGTATAAACAGTGTAATTGAAACTGGAACAGTTTAATCTTTAAATATCATTCCAACAAAGATCAGAATGGAACCAAAAAGGGCTTTAAAATTACCTTAATAAGATTTCCCTCCCCCTAAAATAAATGCCAGCTTATACCTGAAGAATTATTCCCCAACTACTTCCATACTCTAGAATGGCCTCTGGTGTTTCAAGGAAAAGATGATCTCTTGGCAAGGACTAAAATTCCTGGCAGCCAAGACATGAAATAGACATGGCATTGTCATCAGAACTCCCTGGTCTGCTTTTATTGCCAGAACATGGGAATCACCCAGACAAAACAAATAGACAGGGCTGGGATGTACCTCAGCAGTAGTGCACTTACCTAGCATGCTCAAGGCCCTGGGTTCAATCCTTAGCATCACAGGGAACACATACACACAAAAAGCAAAGGACACAAAACAAGGGAACTGGATGAATGCTACCCCTTCAGATCATAACAATGACCATGTAAGCCTGGATGTCAGGAGAATGAAGCAGAAGCTAAAGTGAAATAAGGAATTTAAAAAAGGGGATCTCATGAAAATAGAAGGGAGACCAGTAGAGGAAGGAAGGATAGGAAAGGGGAGGAACTATGAAATCAACCAAATTATTCTATGTGCATGTATGAAGATACCACAATGAATCCCACTTTTATGAAAAAAATATTGTACCAATAATAAATAAATAAATGGAAAACTAGTAGAATAGAAGAAAGAGCAGGGGAAGGAGGAGAGGAGGGAAAGGGGAAATACTAGGGAATGAAATAGAGCAAATTTATATTACATGAACTTATGAATATATCACAATAAACCCACTACTATGTACAACTATAATACACTAACAGAAGTATAAAATGAAGGGGTTGGAGCAATGGCTCAGCTGTTACAGTGCTTGCCGAGCATGCGCAAGTACACAAGTTCAAACCCCAGCACCACATACACAATGAAGTGCTAGAGCAACGAAGACCACATGAAAAACTAAATAAAATTGATTCTTTCTCTCCCTGTCCCTCTTTAAAAAAAAAAAAAAAAAACAAAACAAAACTCGTAACTGACTTTTGGTCTAGTCTGAATAGCATTTGCTATGTTCAATAATTAAGCTAACATACAGATGATATTTAAGACACTTTACCTTTCTCTGCAACAAACACCTACAATATATAGACAGACAAATTTCTTTGATCTAAGCATTATATAAACATAAGCATTTAGCATTAAAACCTGGATGGAGGGGCTGAATCGGAGGCTCAGCGGTTTCGGCGCTTGCCTGGCAAGCACGAGGACCCGGATTCAAACCCCAGCACCACGTACATAACTAAGTGTTAGAGCAACTAAGGCCATGTGAAAAACTAAATAAAGTTGTTTCTCTCTTTCTCTGTCTCTCTCACTGTCCCTCTCTCTTTAAAAACAAAACAAAACAAAACAAAAAAAACCCTGGATGGATCAAAATTGTGAATAAAAGATCCATTTCAGGGGCTGGAGCGGTGTTTCAGTGGTTGGAGTGCTTGCCTGTCATGTGCTAGGTCCCAGGTTCAACCCCAAAACCACATACACAACCAAGTGTGGGAGAAACAAAGGCCAGATGAAAAACTAAATAAAGTTGATTTTTTCTCGCACTCTCACTACCTCTCTCTTAAAAAAAAAAAGATCCATTTCACCTCAATAATACAGAAGAATGGGTTAGCCAACAGAATGTTAAAAGTATTCATAACTGGGACTGGAGCGGTGGCTCAGCGGTTTCTGCGCTTGCCTGGCAAGCACAAGGACCCAGGTTCAAACCCCAGCACCACGTACACAACTGAGTGTTGGAGAAACTAAGGCCATGTGAAAAACTCAATAAAGCTGTTACTCTCTTTCTCTGTCTCTATCACTGTCCCTCTCTCTTTAAAAAAAGAAAAAGTATTCATAACTATTTTAGAATTTCAGTGAATGAAGCTACTACTTTCTGGTTCAGGGACAGAAACTGACAGCAATAAAATGGAACAAAGTGATAGGGAATGAAAGAATAAGCTTTAAAACAAAAATACCAGAGAGGATGCTCCTTTTTCTTTGCTTCTCTGTTCCTCTCAGTGAACCACCTTAAAACAACTGAAAATTAGGCTCAGTCAAGTAGTCAAGTAACAACTCAAATTGCTACCACGACTTTCTAATATTAGCTGTACAGATAAATCAACATATCAGTATTAAAATAACTTTGGTTATACTTATGTTTACCCAGAATATAAAGTGACATATAGGTAGACTAACAGCCGACAAACACTTACATAAAATCTCAAAAAATAGGGGCTGGAGCAGTGGCTTGGTGGATACGGCGCTTGCCTGGCATGCACAGTATGTGAGTTCAAACCCCAGCACCATGTACACAACGAAGTATCTGAGGGATGAAGGCCACATAAAAAACTAAATAAAAATTGCTTCTTTCTTTCGCTCACTGTCCCTTCTTAAAAAAAAAAAAAAAAATCTCAAAAAATAAAGCCTTTCCCCTCAAAATACTGGCCTTTAAAATGACTAAATGAAATTATATATTTTAATTATGTACTCTATTTCTAATATTTTAAAATATGAATATTTGTATTTATTCATTTATTGTAGATGAACTAAAGCATTTAGTACCAACGTCTTAAGAAAAGTGTTATCTTCAAAAACAAAGACTTTGAGGGCTGGGGTGGTGCCTGGCATGTGCAAGGATGAGGATTTAAACCCCAGCACCACATACGCAACGAAGTGTAAGAGCAACAAAAGCCACATGAAAAACTAAATGAAGTTGATTCTCTCACCATCCCTCTTTCTTAAAAAAACAAAACAAAACAAAAAAAAACTTTGTCTTGTGTCAAGTTTCTCCCTGTAATCAGGAAACTCTCATATATAGCTTTATCAACTCTTTTATTTGCTTTCATTTCAACAGATTATGGCTTGTAATTTCTGTAACAAATTTTTTAATTCTTTTGTTTTTTCTAAATAAATGCCCTTAACGTTTTAACATAAATGTCCAAAGGTTGACAATGTATCTTACATATTGACAGCAATTCTATGTAAATATTTTATATACTAATGATATGGGATTGCTTCTGAGCTGCATCACCAGCCAGTGTCTTCTTTTTTCTAAAAATTAACAGAAATCACTATACTACAAACTCATTTCATGACAATTAAGGATCAGCTTTTTAAGCAAGTTATCTTACTCACTTTCCCTAATCTCGCTCCAAATGCATCAGTTCATGAAAAATACAGATTAACATAGTTAAAAAAAATAGAGTTAAAATCTAAAATTCAGGGGCTGGAGCAGTGGCTCAGCAGTTACAGCGCTCGCCTGCCATGCGTGAAGACACGGGTTTGAACCCCAGCATCATGTACACAACTAAGTGTCCAAGCAAGGAAAGGCACAAGAAAAACTAAATAAAATTGTTTCCCTCTCTCTCTCTCTAAAAAAAAAAAAAAAAAAGATATCTCCAAACAGCAGGTGAACAGAAATTTCAATGAACATCAAAGAGTACAGGAGAGTAAAAATGTGTTAACTTTTGGGAGTGCATCGCAGTGACCTCAAAAATGTAATATGGTTTAGGAAAAAAAATGCTTCAAATCAGCAAAGACAGAGCATTAACTAAGGTTGCAAAAACCAAACAAATCCAGCCTTTCTAGCCTACTTTTTTATTTTAGTTCTAGCCAATTGAATCATGTAACTTGCACAGTGATATTAAGAAGTCTCTGCTGTTCGGTCTATATGTCAGTAAGCAGAAGCATCTCTCCTTTATTATAGCTGCAAAAGGTGAAATCTAAGAATCTCTGGGCGGAGCGGGGGTGTCTTGTGTCTATGTATCTGCTGGAGTCTTGTGTGCCTGTAGTTACTTACAAATTAACTACCAAGTAGCTGTAATGTAAGTAATGGTTAAAAGAGAATGGAAAATTAGGTTTTAAGGTAATCATCATTGACTCTACTAACAGATCTTCCCCAGATAATTACCATTAATTGAGAACCTACATAACGCGAATACCAGGAGTTACTCCCGTACGACACACAGGTATCCTAGGGATCGAACCCGGGACATCACGCGTGTTAGGCAAGTGTTCCACCACTAAGCTAAGCCGCATCCCCAGCCCAAAACTCTATCTTAATGTCCATGCACAGAGGTGACGAAGACTGCACATGCAAAAAAAATCCGGAGACCTGACCTTGCCCACAAGTCACAGAGTTGCGCACCCCTCCCCCTAGCTGGCCCGGAGTGGTTCCCGCAATCCCAATTGGTCAGTGCGCGGTTCCAGCATCCGCCCGGCGGTGACGGACGAGGGACTCGCCACAGACGACGGTGCGAGAAGGCGGCCCCGGGAACGGCGAGGCCCGGGAGGAAAGGACCTTCGGAAGCGAAGTCGGGCGGCAGGGGATAAAGGAGACACGGCTTGCGAGGGGACAGGAAAAGGAGGTCTGGCGAAGGCCCAGGTGAGGTGAGAGGGAGCCCAAAGGGAAGAGCGAAGGAGCTGGGAGGCCTGGTGGCCCGGAGAGGGCAGCCGCGCCGCGAGCGGCAAGGAGGGCCAGGGCCGGCAAGGCAGGGGAAGGGCAGAGGCGGCGGCGCGGACTCACGTTCTCCCACCAGCAGGATTCGCACGTCTTTCTTCATGTCGGCGGCTCGCGGGGGCAGTGCGTGCCCCGCACGCATGGAGTGAACTCCGCCGGCCAGGAGCGCCCACCCCACGGCGCCGCTCTCCCCGCGCTGCCAGCACCACCTGCCAGCCTCTCCAGCCGCTCTGCCCGGGCTTCGGCCGCCGGGGCCCGCCGCGCCGCCTCCTAGGCTGCCAACCCCGCTCGGGAGCCGGGACAGGGCCAGCTCCGCCCCTCCCGCTCCGCGGGCGGCGGCGGCAGCGCGGACGACGGCGTGCGGCGAGGGACAAGCGTTTTCGCGGCCTGAATGTTCCGCATGCCTGAACAGCGCCCCCGCCGTCAGGCCTGCGGTAGCGCAGGGAGGGAGAGCTTAGCCCACCTCATCATGTGAGCACAGTCGCCCACTTACCCCACACTCTGTCCTTCGGGAAGTTGAGGACCAGATTGCTTAGTCTAACCCATGCATTTTACAGAATAGGGAGCAGAGAATTTTCTTATCCAAGACCACATAGATGGAGGTTGGCCGAGAGCCAGACCCTACCTAGTTTTTAGGTAATATCCCCCATTGTTGGACATAACCTTCAGAAGAGGGTTGAATAAGATGACTGGTTCCTAAGGTCTGGCCCTGTACACTACCCAGAGTCCATCACTCTAACTACTTTTTGCCTTTGTGTCTATAAAATACAATTATAAAATAATGCTAGTTTTTTGTTTTCTTTTAAGATGGAGAGGGTGGGAGAAAAGAGAATCAATTTTGTTTACTTTTTTTTTCATCTGGCCTTTGTTTCTCCAACACCTAGTTGTGTATGTGGTGCTGGGGTTTGAATCCAGGTCCTCTCGCTTGCCAGGTAAATGCTCCAACTGCTGAGCCACCACTCCAGCTTCCTAATACTTCTCTTGAGTAGGATAATTCTAGACACAGAAGTAGCCCTGGATAATAAACTGTAACTGATTTTTCTCAGATTGCTTTAAATTTTTTCCTGACCCTCTTCCTCTAGAGGAATTTGTTTCTACAACTTTAATGCTTGTCACACACTGGGAGATAGATACATGGTAATGTCCCACATAAAGACACTTAGGTCAACAAGGGACAGCATGTACCACAGTGGCTCTACCATATAACCTAGGCACAACAGTAGGTTATGAATTTTTTTTCAGTTCCTGCCAATTGAACCCAAGCTCTGATGCATGCTGAGCAAGCACTCTACTGCTGAGCTACATCTCTTAGTATGCTACATTATCTAAGTTTGTGTTAATACAACTCTTACGATGCTTGCACAATTATGAAATCACCTAATAACATATTTCTCAAAACATATCCCTGTCGGCCTCATATCCAGAATCTATAAAATCCTCAAAAACCTCAACCTACAAAAACACAAACAACCCAATTAATAAATGGGCCAAAGAGCTAAATAGAAACTTCTCAACAGAGGACATTGATCAAGCCAATGAATACAGGAGAAAGTGCTCTAAATCGCTAGTAATCAGAGAAATGCAAATGAAAACTACATTAAGATATCACCTCACGCCCGTCAGAATGGCAAAAATGAAGAAAATAAACAATAATAGATGCTGGAGGGGCTGCGGGGAGATAGGCACACTAGCACACTGTTGGTGGAGCTGCAGACTGGTACAACCCCTCTGGAAAGCAGTGTGGAGAATCCTCAAAAAACTAGGGATGAGTCCACCATATGATCCTGCTATTCCTCTCCTGGGTATTTTTCCAAGGGATTTGGAATCAGCACATTACAGCAACACAGCAATATCTATGTTCCTAGCAGCTCAATTTACAATAGCTAAAATATGGAAACAACCCAGATATCCCTCACTGTATGAATGAATCCCAAAACTGTGGTACATGTATGCCATGGAATTTTACACAGCAATTAGAAACAATGATATTGCAGCCTTTGAAGGTAAATAGATGGCTATGGAAGAAATTATGCTGAGTGAAATCAGCATAACCCAGAGAACCAAGAGTTGAATGTCTTCACTCATCTGTGGAGGCTGGAACTAGACCCTGGCCATTGACAAAGGAGGTCTATTATCATGTGTTAAATCCAGATAAGGTGTAATGTTATACAACCTAATACATTTTTAGAGATGTTTTGGGAAGGGGAGGGGAGGGATAAGGGTGGGTAACGGCGGGGGGCACTCTTGGGGGTAAATCTAATCTTCAAAATCTATATACATTTTATATTACTACATTAAAAACTTGTATGCTTGTTCAACAAATAAATTTCTTAATTAAAAAAAGAAAAAAAATCCCTGTCATTAAGTGACACACCACTATTATATATGTGTGTATATATATACATATAAATATACATATTTATCCAATATGTATATATTAATGAGGGAAAACTATGTGCATAATGTACCTTTTTCCACTGAAAATATTAAATAATAAAAATTTAAAGGTAATAATAAAGTGTGCATAGTACTAATCTTCCTTTCTCCTAGAAGAAGCCATATGGTCTCCTGCAGCAGTTCAGAACTTCTGATCAATTTCCTGGGTTTAAATCCAGATTCCATCACCTAATAGCTATGTGATCCTAAGTAAGTTCTCTTACTTCTCTAGCCTGTTCCTTCATTGCTCTGTAGTAGAGCAATGATAATAATACCTACCTCCTAATGTGGTTGTGAACAATAAATAAGATAATACATTCTGCCAGGCACAGTGGCACACATCTGTAATCCCAGTAACTCAGGAGGCTGAGACAGGAGAATCACAAGTTCAAGACCAGGCTCAACAATTTAGTGAGGCTTTATGCAACTTAGTGTCTCAAAATAAGAAATAAAAATGACTGGAGATGTAGCTCAGTGGTAAACCACTCCTGGGTTCAATTCCCAGTTAAGAAAAAAAAATAATGCATGTCAAGCATTTGGAACAGCACCAGCCTCAGTATGTGCTCTACTGATCTCAACTATCATTATGATCATAAAAGTTCACTGAAGGGGCTGGAGTGGTGGCTCAGCAATTGGAGTGCTTGTCTGGCATGTGTGAGGACTTGGGTTCAAACCCCAGCACCACAAAATCAACTAAGTGTCAGAGAAACAAAAACCAGATGAATAAATAAAATTAATTATCTTTCTCCCTCCCACTCTCTCTTCTCTCTCCTTAAAAAAAATTTTTAACTGAAAAATTGTAGTCTACAGGTATTGAGACAAATGTGTTATGTTGGGGCTGGAGCTCAGTGGTTAAAGTGCTTGCTGGGCAAGCACAGGGACCCGATTTCAAAACCCAGCACCACATACACAACTAAGTGTCCGAGAAATGAAGGTCAGATAAAAAAAATGAATAAAATTGATTCTCTCAAAAAAATGGTTTTAAACTGTGTTATGTCTACTGCAATATTTCATCATCTTAAATGTCTAATGTCCCAAGGGGGCACAGGGAAGGAATCTCTTTCAAAAACCACTGAGTTTGGGGTTGGAGCAGTGGCTTGTCAGTTAACAGCGCTTGCCAGGCATGCGCAAGTACGTGGGTTTAAACCCCAGCAACCACGCACACAACTAAAGGTCAGAGCAACGAGAACCATGTGAAAAACTCAATAAAGATTAATTCTCTCTGTCTCTCTCTCTCTTTCTCACTGTCCTTTAAAAAACAAAAAAAAAAAAACTACTGAGTTTGTGAGTTTGTTAATACTCCTTGTTAACTGGAAGATAAAGAAGTTGTAGTCCAGCTGGTTGCAAGAGGCACAAGCTTATAATCCCAGTGACTTTGGAGGCTGAAGCAGGAGACTGCAGGTTTGAGATCAATGTGGGCAACTTAGTGAGACCCTGACTTAAAAAGAAAAGAAATGTCACTGAGTGGTAAAGCACACTGGGGTTCTATCTCCTGTACTGAAAAAAAAAAAAAAGTCACATTCCGAGTGAATGCAAATAAGGTGCACATTAGTCTGCAGGACTCAGGTCACCTTTGTGCCTCCCTGTTCTTTCTACCAAAGGAAGCCTGTAATCTCTTCCTTACAGTTGTTTGAGAAAGCCCATGAACTAAGGAAAAGTTTCTCCTTGACTTCTGATGGAGTTACATCCAGGTAAACTCATAATAAGTAAAAATATCGTAAGTCAAACATGCATTTAATACATCTAACCTGCCAAAGAAATAGCTGACCAATTCAATATACTGATTGTGGAGCTTACTAGTAGCTGTGGCTCACTGCTACAGCCCAGCAGAGCCAGATAGTATGGTACTGGATATTACTAGCCCAGGAAAACATCAAAATTCAAAATTTGGGGGCTGGAGTGTTGACTCAGCAGTTGAAGCACTTGCCTGGCATGCATGAGGACCCGAGTTCAGATCCCAGCACCACATACACAACTAAGTATTGGAGAAATGGGGACCAGATGAAAATATAAATAAAATTGATTCTCTCCCTCTCTTTAAAAGAAAAAAATTAATTAAAAAAATTCAAAATTTGAAGTGGATGTTGGGTTCATGTCCTCTTGGAGTCGAAGAATGAAACCGAGGGACACCAAGGAAAGCAGAGCAAACAAGTTTTATTATAGAAAGCACAGAAAGTAAAGCATAGGGAAAAAAGCAGACTTCCCCCAAAGTGGGGGAAGGGGACAGAGCCGATGAAGCAGTGAGGTTTGCCCCTTTTATATAACAACCTCTCCTGGATTGGTCACTGCTTCCCTGCCCCTGTACAGGTGCTGGGAATTCTGGTCCAGTCTCTGATCCACGCATTAGGTTCTTTGATCCATGCCTTAGGCGCCAAGAAAGATTGTGGTTCCTTGCTTAGCAACAGGGAGTGTCTGCATCTGGGCCTATCTTATCAGACCCTCATTAGCATTGGGGATGTCTTTGCGTTCTCGGAAAAGATGATCTCCTTATAAACCCACATTGCTCTGCCTACACTGAACTGTCCAACTTTTTCTGCCTCAGTGGCACACACCTGTAATCCCAGTGACTCGGGAAACTGAGATAAAAGGATTACAAGTTCAAGACCAGCCTCAGCAACTTAGTGAGACCTTGTCTCAAAATAAAAATTTTTTAAAAAGGGGCTGAGGATGTGACTAAGTGGTTCAGCACTACTGGGTTCAATCCTTGGTACAAAAGAAAAAAAAAGTTGCACAAATTTCAGATCACAGAGGACAGGACAAAAACCTTTCACAAAAGGACAAACTTTTTAGGCTACCTCTCACTCTAAACAACACTTAGTGGAAAGTCTTTACTCCATAAGCTCTCCGGCACCATTACAGGTCGATGACAGTGTTAATTCTATGGGGCTTCTCCAGGAGGGGAAGAGAACAAGGCCTCATGATGTTGTAAATGTGTTCTGGTGAAAGGCTTTGCGTTTTTATTAAGGGAAAAGCCTGGTAGGCAGCCGACTAGGGGGAAAGAGTTTATTTGAAGGACATCTTAGAGATAATATTGCCAAGAACTCTTGTAAATACAACTTACTTAAAAATACAGTCTCAGAAAAAAAATCTACACTCAAGGGTAGCAGAAAAGAGGCACAAGCACTTTCAGTGGGCAGTGCCTGTGGTTTAGGACAAACCAAGGCTGTCGCTTGCTTAGGCGAGTGGGAGAGAAGGAGTCTCAAGTGCGGGAGTTTCCCAGCCCTGCAGTGTTAGTCAGCCTTTACTTTTCTGGAACCAAAATACCTAACAAGAACAACATAGAGGGGGCTGGAGCAGTAGCTCAGCGGTTGCTGCGCTTACCTTGCATGCGAGAGTACGTGAGTTCAAGCCCCAGCACCGCGTACACAGCAAAGTCTCGGAGCAACAAGAAGCCACATGAAAAACTAAATAAAATTGTTTCTCGCTTTCTCTCTCTCACTGTCCCTCTCTTTAAAAAAAATAAAATAAAATATGTTGGGGTCTGACCTTCACTCCATCTCATCAGCTGCCCTGGAGTGACCATATTATGTTCACATGGGCCCTTTAGGGCTGGATTGTGCTATGCTGAGCTTGCTATTATCGTGCAAAGGTAAAACAGGGTGGGTCAGAATGTATTGACCACAGAAAGTTCCTAACTTTCATCTGTACTCGAAATCTGCATAACCCCTGGCAACTCCCTTAGAAGGATTATTGATTCCTTGGCTGTCTCCCCTCCCTATAAAAACCCGTGTGCCTTAGTAATAAACGGATTCTGGGCTGCCATCCGCTGCCTGTGGTGACTTGTTTCCCCTGCCGAGAGGGAAGGGACCCCAGCTAGGAGGGTCTGGGATTCGGCCATCGGCACTTATCCTAGAGGAGTTTGAGTTTAATTTGGCTCTTGGTTCCAGAGGTTTGGTCCATGGTGGAGCTGAGTCTATTCCTCTGGGCCCAAGATGAGACTGCACATCGTGGCGGAAGAGCATAGCGAAGGAGAGCTGCTCCCTGGCAGCCAGGAAGCAGAGAGAGGGAAGGAGGAAGGGGCTGCAAGGAAGATGAAACCTTCTAGGGCACGCTCCCAACGACCCACCTCCTCCAGCCACGCCCCACCTGCCTACAGTTACCCCCCATTCCATTCAAATTAGGAAGGACTGATTAGGCTCCTGAAATCCAAACATTCTTTTTTTCTTTTTGCCCAAAGGATTGAACCCAGGAGCACTTAACCACTGAGCCTCACCCCCAGCCCCTTTTATTTTTTCTTTTGAGATGCTCTTGCTAAGCTGCTGGACAGGGTGGTGCATGCCTTTAATCCCAGCAATTTAGCAAAACTCTCTCTCAATAAAAAGAGTTTAAAAAGAGCTGGGGATGCAGCTCAGTGATTGAATACCACTGGTACCAAAGACAAACAAACAAACCAAAAATTTTTTTTTTTTTTTTTTAAAGAGAGAGGGACAGTGAGAGAGACAGAGAAAGAGAGAAACAACTTTATTTAGTTTTTCACATGGCCTTAGTTGCTCCAACACTCAGTTGTGTATGTGGTGCTGGGGTTTGAACCCGGGTCCTCGTGCTTGCCAGGCAAGCGCCGAAACCACTGAGCCACCGCTCCAGCCCCCCAAAAATTTTTTTAAAAGACAAAAAAACAGAAAACAGGAACTTTTGGTGGATACCTCAAATCCAAACTGAAACAACTGCAATACAAGTTTCCTTTAACGGACCCTGTCCATGTCCTATCAGCTATACATCTCCAATCTGGTCCTTTGGCTTGCCTTGAGCCTCATGTCCTTCTTAGGATGTTAACAAATATCCAGCAGGGGTCACTGAGATGTCCTGGAGACAGCAGAGGTCAGCGATAGGACCTCTGGAATCACCCCACTAGTTCTGAACATCAACTTTGCCAATTATTTATTTATTTATTAGAAAGAGCACCGTGAGAGAGAGAGAAAGGGAGAGAGAGAAACAACTTTATTTAGTTTTTCATGTGGACTTTGTTGCTACAACATTCAGCTGTGTACATGGTGCTGGGGTTCGAACTCGGGTCCTCACGCATGCTAGGCAAGCACCGTAACCGCCGAGCCACCACTCCAGCCCAACTCTGCCAATTATTAACTGTGCATCACCAGACAGATTTTTAACCTCACTGTGCCAAATGGAAATTACAATAGGACATACCTCATTGGATTGTTATGAAGAGTAAACAAATTAAGAAAATGAGTTAAGGGATTGGGGATTTAGCTCAGTGGCAGAGTGCTTGCCTATAGCATGCGCAAGGCCCCGAGTTCAGTCCTCAGCCCTGAAAAAAAAAAGAAAATGAAAATGAGTTAAGATTATAGGACGTCACTAAGACTAGGGCCCGGTACATGATCAGTGATGTATAAATACAGGATAAACAAAATAAATCATAAGGGAAGTGACATCTGTCCACCTTTCTCAGCCCAAGAACAGCCCAATGATGATACACTGCAGCAAAACATAAGGCAGAGAGTAATGGAGTTGTTGGCAGAGAGATTCGCTGTTGGAATATTACAGATTTATTACAGCATATAAAATAGATTGCATTACGACAAGAAGACTGATTAGTATCTAGAAGGCTGGGAAGGAGCTCTACCTTCACTAGACAGGCTTTGTGCCGATAATGTGCAGGGAGCATTGTGAGGTCAGAGCCAAGTGCTTTTGCCAGGAGATGAAGGGATCTTTCATGACTATCGTAGGGAGAACTTGCGACAGCCTCTCTGAGTCTCCGGACAGCAGAACACCCCAGACGGGTGGGTAGAAGAGATAGTGTGTGCTAAACGACCGATGCTGGGTGGAACAAAGGCTCCATTTCTGATTGGTGAGTTAGACAGTCCTGGGCAGGAGGCCAAATAAGACTTAGGTTGGCATCAACCCCACTCTTCAGATCCATCTGTCTTTGGTCTCTCAAGTTAAACCCAAAGCTGCACCCAACATCTGCCTTTTCTCTGTTTGTCTCCTACTCCTTCCCAGAAGCGTCCTCCTCTTCCTCCCAAGCTTGCTCTGGTGGAGCAGAAAAGTCCAGTGCCTTGAGATCAGGTAAATATTTTATTTCACCTTTTTAATGTGCTTGTTCTTGGTTCATTGTTCAAACATCCATGTCCTCCTCTGCATTATCCCAAAAGTCAGTCTCCAGAGGAGGTGGATTCTGTTTGCTTGATTTGGCTTGAGGGTACATTGCTCAGCACAATTACTTATTAAAAAGCATTTGTTTATCCCTGTGTTAGAAGAAAATTTCCAGACAAGAGCCTCATCTGTTGATGAGTTTGAATCCAGTTTTCTTTTTAATTTTCTCAAGCTCTTTTCAGATACAATGAAAAACAAATGCCTTGATCTTGAGAGCCCTCTCTGACCATCCTCCCTGCGAATCGCCCGAATTCCATTATGGAGTGGTTAATAGCGTGGACTCTGCAGTCTGCATTTCTTCTCCAGTGCTTTAGAAGCCGTGTAACACAGGGCAAGTTAAATAATGTCTCTGGAAAATAAACTTGATCCGTAAAATGGAGCTATCCCTTAAGGCTATACTGTGAAAGAAAGCAAGTCATGCTGGTAAAGCTTTCATCACACTGCTTAACGTAGTACTCACGCGCCACCCCAACAGCTGCGTTTTAAATTTGGAATTCATTTCCTGACTTGCCTTATCTTCCCAAGGGCAAATTGATTAGCCTGCTCACCAAACTATAAATTCAGAAAGGCAAAAAGTATTTAATAGAATTTTTAATTACCTTAGAGACATTAAAACTTTTGCTGGCTTATATTTACCAGCCAATGATTCTCAAAAAAATTTAGGCTCCAGGACATTTCCATAAAACAAAAAATTCTGTGGAATAGTTATAATATCTGTTCACCTCTGCAAAGAAATTACCAGTATTAAATATATTCCTAAACAATAATTCAAAAGAAGATATATATATATATATATGCATATACACATACACTATACATATCACACACACACACACACACACACAAAAAAAAAAAAAAACACAGTTGTCCCTTGATATAGGTGGGGAACTAGTTCCAGAACCCACTCAGATATCAAAATCTGAGGATGCTCAAGTCCCTTGTATAAAATAGCATAGTATTTACATACACCCTGTGCAGATCCTCTTGTATTATTTAAATCTAGATCACTTATAATACCTAATACAATGTCAACATTATATAGACAGTTTTTTTTCAGAGAGAGAGGGACAGTGAGAGAGAGAGAATCAATTTTATTTAGTTTTTCATGTGGCTTTCATTGCTCCAACACCACTTCGTTGTGTACATGGTGCTGGGGTTTGAACCCGCATCCTCACACGAGCCGGGCAAGTGCCATAACCGCTGAGCCACCGCTCCAGCTCTATATAGACAGTTTTTATATTGCATTGCTTAGGAAATTAGGACAAGGAAAAAATCCGTACATGTTCAATAGAGATACAATATATTTTTTAAAGAGAGAGATAGTGAGAGAGAAAAAAGGAGAAAAACAATTTTTATCTAGTTTTTCATGTGGTGTTCATTGCTTCAACACTTTGTTGTGTATGTGGTGCTGGGGTTTGAACCTATGTCCTTGTGCATGCCAGGTGAGCGTCATAACCACCGGGCCAGTGCTACAGCCCCCAGATACAATATTTTTAAAGTATTTTTAAATTTGTGATTTGTTGAATCTTGTGATTCAGACAAAACCTGATGAAATGAAGGGTCAATTGTATTATATATGTATACTCAGTGATATATACATATCTTGTATATAAATAATGATATTGTGAAATGTACATTTAGTAGTCATCTACTTCCTATCATACATCTTCTAAAACACTGAAAATATCCAGAGCAATAAGATTATCTTTTGTATGCCAATGAGATAGGTGGCTGGGGTCCCCCTAGAGAGCTTCAGGGTGGGATCTGATCACCAGAAAGCCCAAGATGATTAGAAGATTCGGACTTCCTTTCCCACATCCTAGCCTCCAGGGAGGGGAGAGAGGCGGATGGTTAGATCTGATCAGCAAAGACCAAAGATTTAACTTGTCATGCCTATGTAATGACACCTACATAAAACCCCCAAAGGACTGAGTTCTGAGACCTTATGGATAGCTGGACACACAGAGATGCCTGGTGGGTACACTAGCTAGAGAAGACATGGAAGCTCTTAAGCCCTCCCTCCCATATCTTGCTCCATGCATCTCTTCAGACTGTCCATATTTATTATAATATCCTTTATAATAAATGGGTAAAATTCTTTCTCTGAGTTCTATGAACTGCAATAGCGAGTTAATAGAAACCAAGAAAGAGGTAGGTTGTGGGATTCCCAATTTATGGCCAGTGTTGAGCATGAGATTTGTCATTAACATAGACCATACATGTTTGTGTCTTTCCACAAGGTCAGAATTTAAACAGTAAATTCTGGAAGGAGGTGTGTGAGGGTGAGGAGGTCAGGATGTGAGAGGTGGGCTTGAGGGTAGGGGCGGGGTGCTCGGGGAAGCTGTGGGGGTGTGTGAGAATCGGGATCGGGTTTGGGGCTGCAGTGGGGAGCGAGCAGGATTAGCCTGGAAGGAGTTGGAGAGGGGCATGTGTGGGAATTGAGGGAGGGAGGGACAGATGATTGCTGTGTGGGGGTGGGGTGGGGGGTGAGGGGGATGTGATTTGCAGGGTACACCGAGGAAGTGAACAAGGAGTGCAATGGGGGAAGTCGTGAAGTCTTGGGCGCAGGGAAGAAAGAACTTGGGGCTGTGGTTTGTGAAGTTGGGGATGGTACGGTGTGAAGGAATGACATTTTGAGGATTGAGGATGCAAGATGTCCTGAGGGATGGAGAGATTAGGGTCCAAGAAGAGGGAAGCCCGAGAGTGAGAGGAAGGGAAGGAAGGATGGTGAAGGACAGAAGGGGTGCAGGTGGAATGATGCAGAGAAAGGAAGGGAAGCAGGTGCAGGTGGGATTAGGTCTTAGGACCAGGAACCAGGTTTTGGAAGGTGTGCGGGAGGATTGAAAGGGCATGAGATCTGAGAGGAAGGGGCAGATGAGCTGTGAGCCAGAAGGGGAAGGTTTAGGATTTGGGGTTTGGGGATTGGATTTTGTGTAAGAACCTGTAGAGTTGGTAAGAGTATCAATAGGAGAGAGAGATGTTTGCTCTTGGGGGAAAGTAGGGATCTGTGATATGAGCCCCCAGAACTTATGGGAGGAAAGAGTATGGGTGAGAAAGCAGGTAAGAAGTGTAAGCCACAGGAAAGAAGAAGGAGTGGGGAGAACTGAAAACTGAATAATGGCAGTGACAGAACAATGAAAGGGGATTGTTAGTTGGTTATAGGTAGTTTAGAACTGGTTTCTTTTTGGGTTTTTATATTAGAAATTTTATCAAAAATCAAATAAAACAAAGGTGTCTGCAGTCTTGAGATAAAGATCGTGGGTTGACAGATGTTTTCCTGGTGTGGGATGTGGCTGATTTCTACCCTGGCAGAAAGAAGAGAGGCCTCATTGTAACTATACTGGCTCTGTTCCCACCAATTCTTTCCTCAGAAGTCCAGTTTGGGGGCTGGAGCGGTGGCTCAGCGGTTTCGGCGCTTGCCTGGCAAGCACGAGGACCCAGGTTCAAATTCCAGCACCACGTACACAACTGAGTGTTGGAGCAACTAGGGCCATGTGAAAAACTAAATAAAGTTGTTTCTCTCTGTCTCTCTCGCTGTCCCTCTCTCTTTAAAAAAAAAAAAAAAAGTCCAGTTTTCTTTTTCTTTTTTTTTTTTTTTGTTGTTATTGTTGTTTTGTTGCCCCCCCTTTTCCGTGCGGCCCCAGCTTGAGTCAGTGAGTTCCAGAGGCATCAAACAGTGGCAACCAAGGCAATGTCCTACTACCTCAACTCAGAAAAGCACCTGGACCCAGGAGCCATCTACCTGCAAGAAAATGGGCAACTACGCGTGGTGCATCTGGGTCTCGATGGTGTCAGAAGTAGCTTGCAGAAGCCAAGGCCTTTCAGACTGTTTCCCAAAGTCTTTGCTGTGGAGCTTTTCATGAACAGGGAAGATGATACTGCACAGAAAGAGAAGACTGATCAGTTCATCTTCACCTACGCACGGGAGGGGAATCTTCGGTATTCTGCCAAATCCCTGTTCAGCCTTGTGCTTGGCTTCACCCCCGACAAGGTTGACCACATCGATTCCCTTATTGGCTTTCCTGAGCAGATTGCTGAAAAGCTGTTCTCTGCTGCTGAAGCCAGACAGAAATTCACAGAGCCAGGTGCGGGGCTGCGGGCTTCCCAGGAATTCACTGAGGCCTGTGCAAGTCTGGTGCTTTGCTCCTAGTGTTTGCGAAACAGGTATCTGGTGATTTCAGAAAAACTTGAAGAGATTAAGTCTTTCCGGGAGCTGACCCGCCTGGATCTTTAGTGTTGCAAGCTTGGAGATGAACAAGAACTTCTAAAACATCTCACCAGTGAGACTCTGTCCAATGTAACTCAGCTCCACCTGAAGGATAATTGCTTATCAGATGTGGGGTGCAGGAAATGACAGCACCAGTTGGCGTGATGAAAAGAGGTCTTGAGAACCTAACACTATTAGACTTATCTTGTAACCCTGACTTCACAGATGCAGGAATCAGATATCTCCTTTCTTTTAGAAAACTAAACTTCTTAGATATCTCTGGGACAGGGCTCAAGGACATCAATGCTGTCAAACAGAAGCTCATATGGGCCTTGTTCACTCCAAAGTACCTCTGAAGGAATTTGATCATAGTAACTGCAAGATAGAGGGCTGGGCTTTCCAGATCCATCTGCAGTGGGAATGTGTGACTGTGGAAGCCAAGAAGCCAAGGATAGTCCCCAACCTCGAGAAGCAACAAAATATTATCAGAAGCCGCTCTGGAGGAAGCCTCGAGGAAGTGTCCTGGGTACACTCCCACAGGAACTCTTCTGGAAAACTCCGGTTCTATAAACAGAAAGCCCCAGGCTGCCATGGGCCATTGTTGAAACATGAAGCCACAACCAGCCCAGAGTCAAAGAAGAGCAAGAAGAGAGCTTTTAAGGAGGAACAGAATAACTCTTCAGTCTCCAACGCAGAAATAACGTGTGCCTCGCTGTGGAAGACTGGGACTTGTTAAATTCCTGCTGACTAGCAGTACAGTAGACCTTCCTCCCCTCAGCTTTAATCTGTGAGGAAAGGAGACCAATGGTGACTGACTTTTGTTTGAATTTACCTATGGCATTAGCATAGCAAGCAGATATTTCTACTTTTGTGGTGGGGGAGGGGAATGCTATTGAAGTTATGTAATAACTTCGAATTTCCAATGTATATGTTCAATACATAGTAATTTTTTCAAATAAATTATTTTGCTGTCCTAAAAGACAAAACAAACAAACAAACAAAAAAACCCAGTAAATTCACAGGCTACACCACTTTCAGAGGTGGCAATTCACCGAATACTTGTGGATCATCTGATAGTCATAAGCCAGACAAACACAAGTTCTTTTATTCCAGTCTTCATTATTAATATCTATAACACTCTAGTCACACGTCACACCAAACACAAGGATATATATGAGTTGAGAAAGGGTTAAGGGGGCTGGAGCGGTGGCTCAGCAGTTCTGGTGCTTGCCTGGCGTGCTCCAGGATGGGAGTTTGAACCCCAGCGCCACTTATACATTTCAGAGCAATGGAAAGCCACATGAAAAACTGAATGAAGTTGATTCCCTCTTTCTCTCACTGTCCCTCTTTTTTTTTTTTTTTTTAAAGAGAGAAGGACAGTGAGAGAGTCAGAGAAAGAGAGAAACAACTTTATTTAGTTTTTCACATGGCTTTCGTTGCTGCAACACTCAGTTGTGTACGTGGTGCTGGGGTTTGAACCCGGGTCCTTGTGCTTGCCAGGCAAGCGCTGAAACCGCTGAGCCACCGCTCCAGCCCCTCACTGTCCCTCTTAAAAAGAAAAAGAAAGAAAAGAAAAGAAAGGGTTAGGGCAGCTGCAGGTGTTCAGGAGGCTGAACTGTGAGCAAAGGCAAAGAGCAGATAAGAATGCTGCAGAGTCCCTGTAGGTGCTCAGATGAGATTATGAACCAGCCAGAACCCGTTTAGGGCACAGAGCTGTCAAAACACTGGAGCTTATTGTAGACCACAGTCTGAACAGTGGGTGGCTGAAGAGTGTCAGCTTGAGATGTCAGTTTAGACTGGGATAAATATAATTGTCACCAGCAAGAGAAAACATGCTCTGCTGAAGCCCAAGGACAATGACTTAGAGGTTCATCACTATGGTTATTTTCCTCGGCAAGGCTCACAAAGAGTGACCAGGTGACAGTCATTGTGCCTACATGTCCAGTCTCAGGGTGCACCTCCTTTTATGGGCCTCAGGTGAAGGGTCGCTTCATTTGTTGGTCTGACATGTTTGATAAGCTCCTGGGCCTGGATTTTCCCATATGAGTTTGATATACCCATACATCCATGTGCTTCTGATTAATTGGATAAATTCACAAATGATCATTTTTATTAGCATGATTTATTTATTTGTGATTATGTACCTTATGGTTATGCTAGGCAGATGTTGGTTATTTACTTGTACAAAGAAGGTATAGAGTCTCTACCCCAGCTCTTGTATTCAAAGTGGAGTAACTCCTGGCAAACTTCTGCTCTGTAAAATAGAACAACTCAGGGTTAGGCTTGGTCTGAGAACTATACTTTATGGTGTAATTCAGAACAGGGTACAGCCTGTTCTCTACAGCCAGTCAGTATGGATTACATTCTGGGGCCTGTGACTAGGATCTAAAGTGGGGGCAATGTTATGACACTGAGCCCTCAACCTTTGGGATTGATTCCATGTCTAGGTAGACGGCATCAGAGCTGAGATAAATTGTAAGATACCCACCTGGAGTCCCTCCAGAACTGCTTACACGGCATGAGGGGAAGCAATCCCCATATACCTAGGGTTACAGAAATATTCTGTAATGAGAGTAGAAAATAGGACAAAGAGAGTCGGGGTGGTGGGAGAAGGAGGAGGCTTGGGCACTTATAAATGGTGCCCAAGCAGGACCAGAAGCTGAAATTCCAGGAGAGTGAGCAAATGCTGTGTTTTCATGGGCCTCTTCTTTATGAAGCAAAGTGTTAAGCTTGCTATAAAGGACAAACAAATGAAATACTTCATACATTACAGTGTTCGGAATAAAAGTTGGGATGAGTGGGTTCCAGAGAGCAGAGTACTCAAGTATACGGATACCAATCTGCAGAAACAGCGAGAACTCCGAAAAAGCCAATCAGGAGCAGTATGCAGAGCGGAAGATGAGAGGGGCCGCGCCAGGAAAGAAGACATCTGGTCTGCAACCGAAAAACATTGAAGTGAAAACAAAAAAGAACAAACAGAAAACACCTGGAAATGGAGATATGGTGGTAGTACCAGCGGAAGGAAAGGGCCCAGGTAGGTCCTACCGTTGAAAATGAAGACACATTTATGAACAGAGTTGAAGTTAAAGATGCCTGAAGAGCTAAAACTGGGACTTAATTACCACCCCCAAACAGCTCTTTCATCTTCCTTCTAAGAAGAATGTGGATTCCATACTAGAGGATTATGCAAAAGGTAAGAAATCGCCAGGAAACAGGGACAATAAGGAATATGCTGTTGCTGAAGCTGTGGCAGGAATGAAGCAATACTTCACTGTATCGTTGGGCGCTCAAATGCATTACAAATTTGAGAGGCCACAGTGTGCTGAAATCCCTGCAGATCATCCTGATGCGCTGGAGCACCACACCTACTGAGATGATCTGTGTGAACTGGAGCAACGTTGGAAAATACACCTCTGGATGAGAAGGGCCTTGCTTTATTACTAAACCATCTTCACGATTTCCTCAAGTAGCTGGCAAAGAATTCTGCGACTTTGTGTAGTTCCAGCGATTATGAAGGAGCTCCTCCTGAGTACCGTTGGAAAGCAGTGTGAGGAAGCACTCGTCACTCGTGTTTGGATTCTGTAAACACATTTTTGTTCTTAGCCTTCTCTTGTATAAATGATGTACTCTGAAGATGCTAGTGTATAACAGAATTGATGTTTGCTTTCTGCTTTATTTTACATAGAGAAAACAAAAGGGGTTACTGCTCCTTTTTCCTTTCTTTCTTTCTTTTTTTTTTATTTCAAAGGTGCTACCAGTGTATTCAATGAGGGACAACAGAGAGACATGCTGTATGTGAGTGTCTGCCTAGTTGACAGAGCTGCTTTTGAATGCTGGTGGTTCTCTTCCTTTGATGCTATGCACTTCTATAACACGTGTTAATGCTATGTAACAAAATGCTCTGATTCCTAGTGCCAAAGCTTCAGTTCAGTGTGACTATAACTGAACACTCATCAATTCGGGCTCCTTTTTTCTTTTCTTTTTTTTTTTCTGTTTTAAAGGAGAAATAGAGAAAGAGAGAAACAATTTTATTTAGTTTCTTTGTGGCTTTTGTTGCTCTGGCACTTCATTGTGTATGTGGTGCTATGTATATGCCAAGCATGCGCCGTAACCACCGAGCCATCGCTCCAACCCCCTCTTTTTTTTTTTTTAATGGTGCTTAAAGTAAAGAGCCCATCCTTCGCAAGTCATCTATGTTGTTCTTTAGGCATTTTATCTCTGCTCAAATTATTGAAGAATGGTGCCTTGTATTTGTGTTGTACACTTTAACATGATAGACGCAATGCCCTGTATAGCTACAGTTTTCGGAAAAAGTCAAAATCTTTTAGGAATTGTTTTTCAAATTTTCAATAAATTTTTTTCTTTAAAGTTAAACAAAAAAAAGAAAGAAAAAAAGGACAAAGAGCACTTTGGGTCTATTTCCCTCCTCCCTCTCAAAATATTCCAAGAGGAAAGTGATGAGAGTCTGAACCCCATGTGTGGATAAAGAGGGAAGAGAAGAGCCAAACTTGAGGAGTTAGAGCCAGAACTTAGTGCCTATGAGATACAGAAGGTGGTAAGAGGGAGGGGCTGGAGCGGTGGCTCAGCAGTTACTGTGCTTGCCTGGCATGTGCAAGGACACAGGTTCAAACCCCAGCACCACAAACACAACAAAGTGCCGGAGCAACAAAAGCCACATGAAAAACTAAAATTGATTCTCTGTCTCTTTCTCGCCACCATCTCTCATTAAAAAAAAAAAAAAAAAAAGAGAACCCCAACACTATGTCCTGGAGATTGTCACTGCCCAAACTATGACGCTGTCTCCCCCAGGGCATATTCATTCTGAAAAATAGAGGTGAAGCAGAGAAGGAAGATACAGCCCTTAACTAAGATAAAGAGGCTATAAAAGAATTGAGACCACCTGGGAAGTCAAGTCTCTCTAGAGAGAGGAGGACCAGACTGTCTCTTACATTCAAATTTCCCAAAGCAGCAGAACAAAAGATAATTATTGATGGTACAGGGGCATTGAAAACAGTACTCATATCCAAAAAGTTGCCCCCTTTCCTATTATCTTTCAGTCCTGATTAATTCAAAGTAAAAGCCTCAGCAGACTTTGAATGTCTGATAATCTCTTCTGGGGTTGGTGGCAGACCCTAGTAAGTCTCAGTTTAGAGTCTTGGAGTATAATAACAAGCTGGTTGCCTTACTTCATTTTGCATGAAACATGTTTAGGGTTACTTTTCTATCTAGAACACATGCTTCTGTTTTCCATCTACATAAATTTTCAAAGTCTCCTTTTAAAATAAATGTACTTACTGGGCACAGTGGCACACTCCTGTAATCACAGCAGCTCAGGAGGCTGAGGCAGAAAGATTGAAACTTCAAGGCCAGCCTTAGCAATTTAGCGAGGCCCTAAGCAACTTAGTGAGACCCTTAGAAAAAGAAATAAATGTGCTTGAGAGAGGGGAAAGTGAGTTGATTTAGGAAAAAATATTGAGTAAAATACAGCATAGAAGATATGCAGATGTGACAAGAATCATGCAGGTGGTTAGTGCTTCTAACTCTGTGGCTGGCTTGGAAGACAAATCCTAAATCAAAACAATCTTCAGGGATGGAGAGGTGGATCAACCATAGAGCACTTGTCTGGCAAGTATGAGGACCCAGGTTCGATCCCCAGCACCACATATTCAACTAAGTATCAGAGAAACAAAGGCCAGATAAAAAAATAAAATTGATGCTCTCTCTCTCTCTCTCTCTCTTTGAAAAAAACTAAAGGGCTGGAGCAGTGGCTCAGTGCTTAAGGCCCTTGCCAGGCATGTGCAAGGATGAGGGTTTGAACCCCAGTACCACATACACAATGAAATGTCAGAGCAACAAAAGCCACATGAAAAACTAAATAAATTCTTCTCTCTCTCTCACTATCCCTCTCTCTTTAAAAAAATTATATAATAAAACAAAATAAAGAAAAATAAGGAAAATTGCCAGGTGCAATGTGCATGTCTGTAATCTCAGAGACTCAGGAGGCTGAGGCAGTAGGATTGCTCAAGGCCAGCCTGGGCAACTTAGTGAGACCCTGTGTCACAATTTTAAGAAGGGGCTGGGAATGTAGCTCAGCAGTAGTGTCCCTGGATTCCCCAGTACTACAAAATAAGTAAATAAAATAAAAATAGGGTAAATCAAGAATGAAACGATGCCTGTGCCTCTGTGTAAGGTGGCCCCCATGCACCCCATATTCTGGAGTTCATGTACTTGTAACATCCCTGCCCCTTGAGTGTGGATATGACCTGTGACTTGCTTCTATCCAACAGAATAAGGCAAAGGTAATGGGATGTATGCAATTATGTGTTTGTGTGATTATTACATAAGATTTCATGTCCATCTTGCTAAGACTTTGTCCTTTATTGACTCAGAGGAAGCAAGTAGCTGTGTTGCAAAAACCCATGGGCTAAGGCATTGAGAGTGGCCTCCAGCCAACAGCCACCAAGAAACAGAGGTTGTCAGTCGAACAGCAAGAAACTGAATGCTGCTGACAAACGCCTGAGTCCAGAGCAGATCCTTCCCCAGTTGAGCCTCTGATGACACTGTAGCCCCAGCTGACGTGTCAATTGCCACCTGTGAGGCAGTTGAGGCTCGGACACAGACGCCTCAGCCAAGCTCAACGCTGATTCCTGACCCACAGAAACTGTGAGAAAATAAATGTACATTGTTTTAAATTCACAGTAACATTACACAGCAACTGATAAGTAACCCGTGCCCCTTATGTTTTGGGGTCCCTGTGGCCATCCTCGCATTCAGTGATTCATTACCACAGTTACAGTTTATTATAGTGAAAGGCCGCAGAATAAAACCAGTTATAACAGAAGGCACAGGGCAAGAGAATTCCCAATCATCCTCTCCCAGGGGAGTCATGGGGATGTTGCCTAATTCTTCCAACCATGATGTGTGGCAATATGCTTGGAGAACTGCCAACGAAGAAAGCTCCTCTGAGCCATGGTGTCCAGGGCTTTTACTGGGAGGTCAATCATGTAGGCCTGCCTCACTGCCCATATGGCTGACTTAGTCCCCAGCCCTGCTGAGGTCACGGTGATAACTGCATGGCCCAAAGCCCCCTGGTAAACAAAGCCACCCATACCAGGCTGGATATTTGAAGGTCCTCGAGGTCATTTCCCATGAGCCTGTCAGAGGCAGGTCCTGTCTTTGAAATGTGCAGGATTCAAGATCTTCAAGCCTGCTTAGTTAATCCTGTACCATACAACAGGATGAACTTCAAAAGTGAGGTTCTTAAGTTGAATTGCCACCCACTTGAAGGCAGGGAGAGAGACCAGGAAACTGCTGGTTTTTAACCCCTGAGGAATCTCTATATTTTTACTTGATTTATGATCAGGGAGTTTCCAGGAGTTAGGCCATACAGCCAGAAGGCAGGGTGCAGAGGAGAGGGAGCAGCAATCTCACACTCATACAGAAGCGTCTCCTGTTGGGCCACTGAATAGAAGGCAAGCTTCCCCTCCTCCAGGTCCAGCCAGATGCCCACCACCTCAGGTCTGACTGAGTCGAGGACAGTTTCTTTGACCATGCTCCATGCGGACAGCTGGCCAGTCCCCTTCCACTCTATACACCAAGAGTCCATAGTCCTTCCCAACATCCGGTTTCGGCTCATGCCCCAGGAAGCCACTCCAATCGCCCAATAATTGCAACACTTTGCGTCCACTTCCCAATACTGCCGCCCAGAGGAGAAGGCCTGGGAACATAAGACCTGGCTGGTTGAAAATCTCTCTGGACTCCAGCCATAGGGCTGCCGGAAGTGAGTCACAGTCACTGTCCGGCAATCCTCAGACATCTTCAGGCTACAGGAGAGGCTTCCCAAATCAAAGGTCGGTTTGCTGAACCCTGGGGGGAAAACACCACCGTAAGATCAGTTGGATTTTGCTCGTCCAGGCTAAAAGACCATGCAATAGCAGAGGCAGCGCTGTATATGGAAGCACGAGGTGCGGAGGGGTTACTCGTGTAGGCATTAAAATCGCCACATTAACTGACAATTTTTATATATATCCTCCATGTTGTTATATCAATAATACCCCACTCCTGACTTAACTTTTACCTACCCATTAGGTAACTTTCAGGAAGCCCTCTCTCAATTCCTTTCCAGCACAAAGTCATCTCTTGCTTTTCTCAATATCCCTGTGCTTTATGAGCATGATGCTTGATGCTGTTGTTAAACTTCAGCTTTCTGATTAAGGTCCATGTTTTATTCATCTTGTATATTTTATATTGTTCCCCCCCCCTTTTTTTTTTTACCCAGTGCTGGTGATCAAACCCAGGGCCTCAAACTTGCTCGGCAAGAACTCTGCTACTGTATATCCCAGCCCCTATTGTTTCCTATTGAGTGAATAAATAACTGCTAACCCTGGTGTGCCACGACTACTCCAGGCATTTCACACATGCACTCATGCATCCTCATCACAAGCCCACGAGAGAAGTGTTACTATTATCTCCATTCTGGAGAAGAGGAAACTGAGGCTCTAATGGATAAGTGATTTGTCCTCGCTCACACAGCTAACAACTAGTGCTGTTGGAAGTCAAAACCATTGCTCCAGGGGCTAGAGCAGTGGCTCAGTGGTTTCCGCACTTGTCTGGCATGCACGAGGACCCAGGTTCAAACCCCAGCACCACGTACACAACAAAGTGTCTGAGCAAAGAAAGTCATATGAAAAACTAATAAGATTGATTCTCTCTTTCTCCTCTCTCTCTCTCTCTCACACACACACACGGTCCCTCTGTCTTTAAAAAAAAATTTTTTTTTTTTAAATCCACATTGCTCCAGGATCCATGCTCTTAAGGACTACCCAGACTGGGACAGCAGTGGTACCTTTACAGTTGGGGGAACAGGCAGTTGGCCATAATTAGTAACCCTAGCATGTATGCCTGGGCTGTAAGTGCTCAGGGGTCTAGCTGAGCCTGGAATTTGGAGTCTCGACCATCTTTGCCTTTGTACTCAGCTCCCCATGTAGAGGGACCTGGTCTGGACCACAAATACAAGTGCAATAAGCTAAGGGTGGGCCTTGCAGGGGGAAGATGGACACAGCGTGTTCTTGCAGCTTCTGTCTGCAGGAAGCCAAACCCGAGCTTTAAGTGGACCACATACTTACACTGAGCAAACCGAGAGACCCTCCTGGGTTCAGGGTGGCTCTGGTCAGCCAGTGAGGAGGAGGACAAATCTTCTGGGAGTTCCACTAAGGAATCAAAACAATCAGGAGGAGAAAGTCCCATGAGTAAAAGGCATACTGAAGGCATTCAAATATCATGATCCAGGCACATAGCTAACTTTGCACATCATTGCACACTTCTGGGTGTCAAAACTTATCCAGGCAGTATATTCAGCCCAGGTATAGCCAGCCCCATGACCTTTTTACTATCTCCCCACTAAGCCCTAAGTTCCTGGCTGTCAGGAATCTCATTCATCTTTGTGTTCTAAGAACCAAACCCCAAAGGTGCCACACAAATAGAAAGCATTTGATGCATAATTATCAAATAAATTAACTAATACAATCCCAGGGGTTTGCATTACCCTGAAACCCAAAATATTCATGACCCCATGTCAATGTCTTAAACTACTACTATATAAACTGGTAGAGTTTGTTTCACCTGCTAATACCTCTTTTTTTTTTTCAGGGCTGAGGCCCGAACTTGGGGCCTTGCGCATGCTAGGCAAGTGCCCTGCTACTGAGCTAAATCCCCAACCCCTGCTAATACCTCTTAACTCCCTCTCCAAGTACCAAAGTTTAATTATTAACTTAAAGCAACTATATCTGCTAATTGCAATGACCATACCAGGGAGGGAGAAGAGAAAGGAAAGGAAGACCTAGCCAGGCATGGTAGATCATGCCTGTAATCCTAGCAGCTTGGCAGGCTGAGGCAGGAAGACTGCAAGTTCAAACCCAGCCTCAGAAGCTTAACAAAACCCTATCTCAAAATAAAAAAATAAAAAATAAATAAAAAGGACTGGGGATGTTGCTCAATGGTTAAGTAGCCCCTGGATTCAATCCCTCTTTCCAAAAGAAGAAAAAAAGCAAGGTCTAGAGTGTGGACACTGAAAATGAGATCTTCCCCCATCTTCCCCCAGTACCTGGAAGTGACAGGGGCATACAATCAATGACGCAACTGAAGGAGCTGGAGCAGTGGCTCAGCAGTTATGGAGCTTCCCTGGCATGCATGAGGATGCAGGTTCAAACCTCAGCACCACATACACAACAAAGTGTCAGAGCAATGAAAACCACTTGAAAAATTAAATAAAATTGATTTTGTCTTTCTCTAACTGTCCCTCTCTCTCCTAAAAAAAGAAGAAAAGAAGAAGGAGGAGGAGGAGAGGAGGAGGAGGAGGAGGAGGAGAAGAAAATTTTTCCTGGAGTGGTGGCTCAGCAGTTAAAGTGCATGCCTTGTATGCACAAGGAGCTAAGTTCAAACCCCAGCACCATGTACATAACTAAAATGTCAGAAAAATGAAGGCAAGATGAAAAAATAAATAATAAAATTGGTTCCCTCTCTCTCCTTCTCTCTTAAAAAAAAAAAGACTCAAATGAAGAGAAAAAAGACCTTGTCTAGGGTGTGAGCTGTGGCATCTTAAGGCATGAGAACAGGAGAGCTGCTCGTCAGAAGCCATTCTCAAAATTCAGGTGGGGCCTGAAGTGTAACCCAAGTGGCCACTGATAAATGGATATACAAAGTGTGGCCGATAATGGAACTACCAGTGGAATACTGTTCAGCCTTAAGAAGGAATTCTGACATACAACAACATGGATGAACCTGAAGGACATTATTCTAAGAGAAATAAGCCAGTAACAAAAAAGACAAATACTGCAGGCTGCAGGTATAGCTGCATGTTAGAGCATTTGCTCAGCAAGCACGAAGCCCAGGGTTGGATCCCCAGAACTGCCAAATAAATGCATAATTCAGGTGGTGGGGCTGGGAGATGGCTCAGTGGTAGAGTGCTAGCGCCTGGTATGTGAGGACCTGGATTCAATCCCCAGCACCACATACGCAACTGAGTGGAGGAAAAAACAAAAACCAGATGAAAAAATAATATAAAATTAACTCTTTTTCTCTGCCTTAAACAATTTCAGGTGGGGGCTGGAGTGGTGGCTCGGTGGTTATAGTGCTTGCCTGGCATGCGTGAATACTCGAGTTAGAACCCCAGCACTATGTACACAATCAAGTCTGGGAGCAACGAAAGCCACATGAAAAACTAAATAAAAATTGATTCTCTCTTTCTCTCTCTCTCACTGTCCTTCTTTCTTTAAAAAAGTAAAAATTCAGATGGATAATACTATTCTCCTATTGAGCTGATAAGATTGTTGCTTATTAATTATTTATAGTTTTTAAAAAATACTTTGTATAACCTGCTAAAATTATTTTATTTATTTTTTGCAGGGGTAGGGATTGAATCCACAGCCTCATACATGCTAGGTAAGTACCATTTAGCCAAGTCCCCTGCCCCTTTACTTTCTATCTTTTTTTTTTTTAGGGCTGGGGATCGAACTCAGGGCCTTACACATGCTAGGCAAATGCTCTGCCCCTGAGCTAAATCCCCAACCCCTCTTTCTTTTTTTTTTAACTAACTTTTTTTTTTTAAGAGAATCAATTTTATTTAGTTTTTCATGTGGCTTTTGTTGCTCCAAGACTTCATTGTGTACATGGTGTTGGGGTCTGAACTCGCATACTTGAGCATGCTGGGCAAGTGCCAGAACCGCCGAGTTACTGCTCCAGCACCTGTTAAAGTATTTTTGTTTCTTCTTTTTTTTTTTTTTTTTTTTTTTTTTTTTTTTTTTTTTTTTTTTTTTTTTTTTTTTTTTTTTTTTTTTTTTGGCTGGGGTTTATTATTTGTTTTTTGGAACTGGGGGTCGAACCCAGGGCGTTGCGAATGCTGTGCAAGCGCTTTGCCACTGAGCTACATCCCAGCCCCTGTTAAAGTATTTTTAAATAACTATTATGAAATGAAGTTTTATGATAAATTAATCCTCTGGGAATAAACCAAATTGCCTACCCACTCATTATTTATAACAGATTTTATAAAAATGTATGTATGTTAGATTATGTAAAAGAAAAAGTTGTTTTCATTAAGCAGATGGATTATACAGAAATATTTGTTATATAAATTTAATTGTTTAGAAATTGTTGGGGGTTTTCTGTTTGTTTTTGTTTTGCTTGGTTTGGTTTTCTTTGGTTTGAAACTAGGGATTGAACACAGGGGCACTTAACCATGGACCCACATCCCCAGTCTTTTATTGTTTATTTTGAGACAGGGTCTCACTAAGTTGCTTACAGCCTTGCTGAGTTGCTGAGGTTGACGTTAAGCTTGTGATCCTCCTATCTCACCCTCCAGAGTCACTGGATTGCAGGCACGCACCACCACATCTGGTGAGAATTTTCTTTATATTGGAGTTGGAACAATTTCCTTTCTCTACTGCAAGAAGGGAATAAGCCATAGACTTTTTCTTTTAAAAAAGTAGAAAGGAGGGGCTGGAGCAGTGGCTCTGCAGTTGGAGCACTTGCCTCGCAAGCACAAGGACCTGGGTTTGAACCCCACCACTATATACACAACTAAGTGAAATAGAAACAAAGGCCAGATGAAAAAATAGATAAAATTGATTGTCTCTTAAAAAAAAGAAAGAAAGAAAGAAAAAAGTAGAAAGGAACCGTTGGCATTGATCAAGTTTCTCTACTACTATTCTGTTTAAGTAAAATTGTTCTGCATAAGCTTTACAAAATTTCCTGATGAGTTTCTCAGAAGTGCAGATTCCTGAGGCTCACTCCTAGAGATGCTGATTCAGTAGCCTGGGAACCAAGAACAATTAGTCTAAATTCTTAAAAACATTGTATGAGGCCCTGGCAACGTATCAGGTATGATTCCCAGTACCACAGAAGGAACAAACACAAACAAGCAAATACATACTCTCTCTCTCTCTCTCTCTCTCTCTCTGTGTTTTTTTGTTTGCTCACTTTTGTTTTGTTTTGTTTTCTAGACATTTCTAGATATTCACTAAATTGCCCAGGTTGACTTCCAACTTGGAGTCCTCCAGGCTCAGCCAACCAAGCCACTGGAATTACAGGTGTGCGCCACCCCACACGGCTTCCCAACATTAATTTTAAAAGACAGCACAAGATATCAATAGACAATTCACAGAGAAATTCAAATTAAAAATATGGTGTGGTCCTCAGCCCTGAAAAAAAAAAAAAAATGGTGTAACCTTGGGGCCGGAACTGTGGCTTGGCAGTTACGGCGCTTGCCCGGCATGCACAAGTACACAGGTTCAAAAACCCCAGCACCCATGCACACAATTAAGTGTCAGAGCAATGAAAGCCATGTGAAAAACGCAATAAAAATTGGTTCTCTCTCTCTCTCTTTAAAAAAAAAATGGTGCGGGGCTGGAGCTGTGGCTCAATGGTTACGGCACTTGCTTGGCATGTGCAAGTACACAGGTTCAAACCCCGACAACCAAGTGTCGGAGCAACGAAAGCCATGTGAAAAATTCAATAAAAATTGATTCTCTCTCTCTCACTGTTCTTTTTTTTTTTTAAAATGCACTTTTTTATGCATCAGATTGGCAAAAAAAAAAAAAACTAAAATGTAACAACACACAGTTGGCAGACTGCATTTCCATATAACCCTATGGGAGTGAATTGGTATAACCCAACGGCAAGGAAATTGGCAACATACATCAAAATGTCAAATGAATTTCCTATGACCCAGAAGCCCTTACTGACAAACCTACAATTATATCTGCATCCATACGAAATGATTTATGTACATAGTTATTGACTTGAGCACTGTTTGTAATTATAAACAATTAGAAACAATCACGCATCCATTAGTAAAGAAATGAGTATAAAGGGGCTGGAGCGATGGCTCAGCAGTTACAGTGCTTGCTTGGCATGCGCAAGGACCTGAGTTCAAACCCTGGCACCATATACACAACAGTGTCTCTTTTCCTTTCTCTCTCTCTCCCTCTCTCTCTTAAAAAAAAAAAAGAATTGAGGAAATAAGCATATGAAAAGAAAAGCAGCTATGAAAAAGAAAATGCCCTGCTGCGTATACTGATTCATAAAGGTATCAGGATACAGAGGGGCTGGAGCAGTGGCTCGGCAGTTACAGTGCTTGCCTGGCGGGAGCGAGAACACGGGTTCGAATCCCAGCACCAGGTACACAATGAAGTGTTGCAGCAACGAAAGCCACAAGAAAAACTAAATAAAATTGAATCTCTCTCTCTCTCTCACTATCCCTCTCATAAAGGAAAAAAAAGATATAGAGCAAAAGCAAAATGCAGAATGGTGAATATAACATGCTACCTTTTGTGTCAAAAAGGTAGGGAAAACAAAGACTGGGGAAAACAAAAATGCAATCTTATGTTAACTTTTATTTGCATAATCAAACTCTTTTTTCTTTTAAGAGAGAGAGAGAGAAAAAAAGAGAATCAATTTTATTTATTTATTCATCTGGTTTTGTTTTCCCAACACTTAGGTGTATATGTGGTGCTGAGGTTCGAGCCCTGGTCCTCATGCATGCCAGACAAGGGCTCTACCTCCGAGCCATCTCTCCAGCCCCTGCATAATCAACTTCTTACTGGAACTAGTAAAAGTGGTGAACTGACGGGGCTGGAGCAGTGGCTCAGCGGTTCCAGCGCTTGCCTGGCAAACACGAGGACCCGGGTTCAAACCCCATTTCGGCCCATTTTCAAATCTCCTTGGGAAGATAACACAGATGAGCAGTAAGCTGGGTTCAGGGTTGATAGGTCTTAGAAAATGAGTTCTGATCACTTCAGGGCCTGTGATACAGCACACCTCAAGTCATATCCCAGAACTCAACCATCCACAAACACACCTCTGCGGATTCCCACTTGATTTACGATCCCACAATGATAATGCAGCCTGGCTCTAGGCTCCTATCCCAAAAAACAAAGCCGTGGAGCACTCTGCCATTTCCATCCAACTCCTGTGTTTAATCCTCATCCACTAAATCATATCAACTCACCCCATGTCTGTTCTTTGGGAGGCTCTTTCCATGTGAAGTTTTCTTCTAAGTTTTTCTGAATTTCTTCTAGATCATTGAGAATCTCTCTCATTCTTCCTTCAGGTGTGTTGGAAGTCACCAGGTTTATAGAAGCCAAGCCAAGGTCCTCCCCAGAAAATAAAGCCTATTGATGATCACAAAATAGAAAATCACTGGGTGTGGTGGTGCATGCCTGTAATCCCTGCAGCCTAGGAAGCCGAGGCAGGAGGATCACAAGTTCAAAGCCAGCCTCAGCAACTTAGTAAGACCTGTCTCAAAATAAAACAAAAAGAGCTGAGGATGTGGCTCAGTGGTTAAGCACTCCAAGGTTCAATCCCTGGTTCAGGAAAAAAAAAAAAAAACCTAAAACAGCAAATCAATGAAAGTCCCCAGTAAAACCCATCAAATATGACATTCAAGTTCTGTCACCCACCATAATTCTCCATTTAACAACTAATAGGTTTTATTTTATTTTATTTTTTTAAAGACAGAGGGACAGTGAGAGAGAAAGAATCAATTTTATTTAGTTTTTCATGTGGCTTTTGTTGCTGACACTTCACTGTGTACGTGGTAGTGTTTGAACCCTTATCCTCATGCATGCCAGGCAAGCACTAGGTCCTGGGTTCAGACCCCAGCACCACGTATACAACAAAGTGTCAGAGAAACAAAAACCAGACAAAAATATAAATAAAGTTGATTCTTTCTCTTAAAAAAAATTAGGCTCTCACAATATGTGCCTTGAAAACAATATGGAATATTATATAATATAGCAAAAATATTAAAAACTGTTTATTTCTATTTATTCATTTATTTATTTATTAGATGATGTCATATTATGTTACCCAGGATAAGACTTTAAATTTCTGAGCTCAAGTGATTCTCCCACCTCAGCCTGCCAAGTGCTGAGATTACCAATTTGTCTCACAATGCCTGGCTCAAAAAGGTTTCTTTTTGAATTAAAAAAAAAAAAAAAAAAAGAGGACAGGGACAGTGAGAGAAAAAGAATCAATTTTATTTAGTTTTATATATGGCTTGCATTGCTCTGACACTGTGTTGTGTACATGATGCCAGGGTTCTAACCCACATGCTCATGCACACCAGCAAGCACTGTAAACACTAAGCCACCGCTCTATCCCTGTCTCTCTCTCTTTAAAAGAAAAAAATTATTTCTGAGTAATGGGGTTATGGAGGATTTTAATTTTTTGTTTGTTTGTTTGTTTCGTTTGTTTTATGGTGCTGGAGATTGAACCAAGGGCATTATGCATGCTAAGCACATGCTCTACCATTGAGTTACACTCCCAGCCTAATTTGTTTTCTTTAAAATGCTACATTCTTTGCAATTTTTTAAAATAAATATGGATTACTTAGGTAATACCCAAATTTTGTTTGGAAAATTTTAGACCTGGGCCGGAGCAGTGGCTCAGCAGAAGAGCACTTGCCTATCATGCATGAGGACCCAGGTTGGAATCCCAGAACCACATACACAACTAAGTGTTAGAAAAACAAATACCAGGGGCTGGAGCGGTGGCCCAGCGGTTTCGGCGCTTGCCTGGCAAGCACGAGGACCCGGGTTCAAACCCCAGCACCACGTACACAACTGAGTGTTGGCGCAACTAAGGCCATGTGAAAAACTAAATAAAATTGTTTCTCTCTTTCTCTGTCTGTCTCACTGTCCCTCTCTCTTTAAAAAAAAAAAACAAAAAACTAAAAAAAATTGTTTCTCTTTCCCTCTCTCTTAAAAAAAAAAAAAGAAAAACAAATACCAGATGAATAAAATAAATAAAACTGATTCTTTCTCCCCCTCCACCCCCGTTAAAAACATATTTTAGGCCCATCTTATAGAGACCTTAGAAAATAAATTATACAGTCACTGAGACAAAGCATAGAGGTCAGCTCTGCTCTTTGGAACCTGTAATACATGCTTCCTGATTTTCTTTAACCTTAGATCCTGTTATTCTCCTCATCATCTACTTAACTTTCCTTCCTAATTCTGTATAATCCAATCCATTTCACAATCTTTTCACCAGTGATAATGTAAACATTACACTTACTGAGTACTTTCCACATGTTAGATATTGCTCATCTGGAATTTGCATAACAACCTCACAAGGTAGGTTTATTATCCCCACTTTACAAAAAAAAAAAAGTTGAAGTTCATGGAGTCTAACTAAATTGCCATGGTTAGTATCATCCTACATGTTCACATTGCTCAGGCACTGTGTTTTCTTTATTAGAGCTTTATGGTTATGCATCTTTTTTCCACCAAGCATCCTTTTTAAAAAAAAAAAATTATTGTACTGGGGCATTTTACTACTGAGTTACATCCCCAGCTCTTTTTATTTTTCATTTTGAGACAGGATTTTGCTAAGTTGCTGAGGCTGGTCTTGAATTTATAATCCTCTTGCATCCACCTCCCGAGAAGCTGGGATTACAGGTGTATACCACCATGCACAGCCCAAAGACCCACTTATTCATTCATTCATGGGGTGTTTATTGAGCTGCTACTATAGGTGCTGGAGTCTGGGAATACAATGATGAAGAACAAAAGCATCAAAGTCTTATCCTTATGAAGGGGAAGTCAGGGGTGGTGGTACAAATCATTATAAAGTTGCAGCTCTGATAACTGCTACAAATGAAAGGTACATGGAATCATGAGCCTAGGAGGATTCCATTTATTCAAGAAAATCAATGAAGGCTTCTCTCCCAGGATATGATGACCAGAGTGGCTGGAGCTCACAGAGCCAGGAGGAAGAGAGGTGAGATGAGTCAGAAGAAGGAGACAGGGATAGCATATGGAGTTTCTTTGGTCCTGTGAGGATTTCAGTCTTAATCCTAAATTAACCAGCATTTCTATAATTCAGACTTTAAATGTTCCCCAGGAACTGATGCATTAAAGACTTAATCCCCAGGGCAGTGCTATTAGGAGGTAGTGGAACCTTTGAGAGGTGGGACTTAATGGGAAGTCTTTAGGTAATTGGGGGTGTGTCCTCGAAGGGGATTGTAGGATCTCAGTTCCTTTCTCCTCTTCTGTTTTTCTACCTGGCCACAGGTGAGCATTTTTGTTCCATTACACATTCCCCACCATTGCTATTGATCGCCAAACCAAAGGCCTAAAAGCAATGTGTCCAAACAATCATGGAATGGAGTCTCTAAAACCATGAGCCAAAATAAACCTTTTATCTTCCTAAATGTGTTATCTCAATATTGATTATAGTAACGTAAAGCTGACTAGTATACATCACTGGAGTGTTGAAAGCAGATGAGTTACATGATCAGATTTGTGTTTGAGATGGTCACTCTGATGACCATAAGATCAGACTAGAACAAGTAGAGTGGAGTATTTACAGGGCTATGATGGCAATCCAGGAAAGAAATTATCATAGGCTTGAATTAGAGAAGTCTCAGGGAGCGCAAGAGTAGTGAATAGACACGTAAGATATTTAGGCAGGCCTTGAAGATACAATGTGCTTCAGGCTAGGGTGAGGGAGAGGCAGGTAACAGGACTCCCAGGTTTCTGGCTTGTGCACAGGAAGGAATAATGGGGTCAGCACTGAGAAGAGAAATCCCAGAGGAAGAGGAGTTTGGGCAGGCTAAGTGTGATATGCCTTTGAGATACCCAAGAAGAAAAGCTGAGAATGAAGAAAAAAGGATAGAGTTCAAGAAGGTTCCAGGACGGAGCTGTATTTGTGCACAGAGGTGGTAATTAAAACCATGGGTATAAAGTCAGTCATGATGGCACATGCCTGTAATTCCAGAGACTTGGGAGACTGAGGCAGGAGGATCACAGGTTCAAGGGCAGCCTCAACAACTTAGCAAGATCCTTAACAATTTAGTGAGATCACGTCTCAAAATAAAAAATAAAATATAAAAAGGACTGGGGATGTAGCTCAGTGGTGAAGTGCCTTTGAGTTCAATCCTTGGTCAGTACCAAACACACAAAAAAACCATGGGTATTGGAAAGTCCACTTTGGGGTGGGGGATAGAAAGGAATCTACAATTAATCCTTTTTTTTTTTCAGGGCTGAGGACCAAACTCAGGGCCTTGTGTGTGCTAGACAAGTGCTCTGCCACTGAGCTAAATCCCCAACCCCTACAATTAATCATTGAAGTATTCTAGCATTTCATTTCTCAGCAGAAGAGAGAGAGCCTGCAAAACACACTGAGAAGAATCAACCAGAAAGTGGTAGGGGGAAGAAATCAAATATTTATGTCCTAAAAGCTAAGGGGTTAAAGCAGGAGAAAAATCTAACGAGGAATGCTAAGAGAACGGACAGCTTTAAGAGTGAAGTCATCACCAGCCGTGCCAAGGATGCTGAAGGGTCAGTGGAGATAAGAACCAACCAGAATGTCTACAGGACTGACCTAGAGGCCACTGTGATCTTAGAGAGGTGTTGGGTGGAATGGTAAGGATGGATTCTAACCCACGTGGAGCTTCTGTAACTCATCTCCAGCATGCCAAACTTCCAGCCATGCATGTATGGTAAGGAGAAGGGTAGAAGACGAAGACTTGGGCTGAGGGTGTAGCTCAGATATAAAGCATTGGCCTAACATGTGTGAGGCTCTGGGTTTCTCCTCTGTACCCCTCACCCATACAATTGAGACTTATTGGATCCTTTGTCTCCAACATTTTCCTATTGCTCTGATAAGAAGCCATCCCTATCCCCACCCTCTTCCTCAACCCGTCCTCTCAAACAGCTGAGCCTACCTGCTTAGGATGCTTACTTCATTGTCGGGTCTAGATTCTGAAAGGGATGTCTGTGGCTGAAGGCTCTTGACAACGTCCACAAGCTGTCCCACCAGCTCTGTCAGCTTCTGGGCAAGTTCTGTGATGTTCTTCAGTACTGTCACCTTTAAAAGAGCAAAGCTGGTCTTGGGGATTCCATAAAACGGGACCTGGGAAACAGCACTAGATAAAGGCGGCCATAAACACTGTGGTACTAGCATGAAGACAGACATTCAGACCAATGGAATAGAATGGAGAGTCAAGAAATAAACCCGTGGGGCTGGAGCAGTGGCTCCACAGTTGTGGCATTTGCCTGGCATGCGTGAGGACGCGAATTCAAACCCCAGCACCACATACACAACGAAGTGTTGGAGCAATGAAAGTCACATGAAAAATTAGATAAAATTGATTCTCTCTCAAAAAAAAAAAAGTTGGGGGGAGGGGGCTGGAGAGGTGGCTCAGCGGTTACAGTGGTTGCCTGGCATTCATGAGTACAGAAGTTCAAACCTCAGCACCACGTACACACTGAAGTCTCTAAGCACCGAAAGCCACATGAAAAACTAAATAAAATTGATTCTTTGTCTCTCCCTCTCAGTGTCCCACTCTCTTAAAAAAACGCTTTCTATTTATCTTTAAAAAAGAAAGAAAGAAACCCTCATATACATGGTCAAATTATTATAATTTATTTATTTACAGTACTGGGAATTGAACCCAGGGCCTCATGTATGCTAGGCCAGAGCTCTACCTCAAATGATTTCTGACAACATGTCAATACTATTCAATGGGGAAAGGAGTCTTTTCAACAAATGGTACTGGGGAAACTGGATATCCACATGCAAAAATAATGATGTTGTGTTTTACCTAGCACCACATACAAAAATCACCTCAAGACGCTGAGGGTGGGCTGTAGCAGTTGATCAGTGGTTACAGCACTTGCCTGGCAAGCGCAGGGACCCGGGTTCAAACCCCAGCACCACATACACAACTAAATGTCAGAAAAAAACCATGACTCAGATGAAAAACTAAAGTTGATTATCTCTTTGTCTTTCTGTCCTTCTATCCCTCTCTTTTTCTTACACACACACACACACACACACACACACACACCTCAAGATCAAAGACCTAAATGTAAGACCTAAAACAATGCAAATTTGAGAAGAAAACAGGACAAAAAGCTCCATAACATTGGATTTGGCACTTGAATGTAACACCAAAGACACAGGCAACAAAAGAAAATATATAGATTCAGCAGTAAGGAAATTTTTTAAATTGTGCCTCGAAAGAGTTATAGTAATAAAAGGAAACCCCAGAGAACGGGAGAAAATCATAGACCTGATTAGGGGTTAATACTCAGAATATATAGAGACTTCCTAAAACTCAACAATATCAACAACAGCAACCAAAAAGTGAGCCAATTTCTAAATGTTTTTCATCTAGTCTTTTCCATTCTGACACACTGTAAGTATGTGGTGTGTACGTGGTGCTGGGTTCAACCCCGGGTTCTCATGCATGCCAGGCACGCACTGTCACCGCGGAGTCACCTCTCCAGCCCAAGAGACTCAAGTTTTAACATAGTAAAGAACTTGAATGGGCAGAACTGCGAAGGAGACCCACAAATAGCCAATAAGCAGGGGTTCAACATCTTCGCTGGAAACGCCAATCAGAACCGCGAGATACCACTTTACACCTAAACTGAGCTGTAAGACTATGCTAAAATCATCATCATCTTCTTCCAGAAAACAGCAGGTGTTGACAGGGACGTAGAAAAACTGGAGCACTTGTCCACATCCCGATTAAATGTGGGACTGCCGCACGAGCCAACGAGGGTGTCCTGCAAGACTGGAAAACAGCGATCGCTGTGGCCGAGTGGGAGCGGGGCAGCCCGGAGGGGACGGGGCGCTGCGGGCTCCCTACCGGCGGCTGTGCGGGGCGGCGCCGGGGCCCCCGGGCCTGAGCCGGGGCAGGGAGCTGCTCGCCGCCGCCGGCCTCCAGCTCCTGCGCCGCCCGGCTGTACTTGTCGGCCAGGTCCTGCAGCAGCGTGTTCTTCCGCAGCCGCGGCTGCTGCGCCGCGCCCTCGCGGCAGGTGGGACAGGCCCAGAGACTGCCCGCGACCCCGGTGCCCCGCGCGCCCCACGCTCTCCTTAAGCAGTCGCGACAGAAGCTGTGGCCGCAGTGCAGCGTGACGGGCAAGGTCAACAGCCCGTGGCAGATGATGCAGCTCAGGTCCTCCTCGGTCAGCCACACCGGGATGGCCCAACTGCAGACCGGGCCAGCCATGGTGACCCAGCCTTTGGGACGCGGAAGTGGGCGCCGCGGCGCCGCTGGCTCCTCCTCCTCCCCTTCGCCGCCTCCTCTCCCCACTGCGGTCCCTGGCCTTGTCCTTTCTAATTCGCTGTTGAAAGCTGACAGCCGCCACCGCTCTGCACTGTGAGCAGAGCTGGCGGTCAGTTGCCGCTTCTGGCGCTGGGAAATCCTGTCCCGGTCTGGCCGGGTTGAAACCTGAGAGACGGGCTGGGGATGAGACCCAGATGGAACGGTCTCTCTTTATTCAAGCTTTACATCTCTTTCTGTAGTCCTCCCAAGGAAAAGGGTTATGCAGATTTCGAGTACAAACAACTTAGGAGCACTGTGTGGTTACTGCATTCCGACACACCCTGATTTTTGCAGGACAATTAGCAAGTTTAACAAAGCACAATCTAGCAGCCCTTTGAAGGAGCTTATGCAAATAGTAACCTGATCCTGCGCTGGGGGCAGCTGATAAAATGGAGTGAAGGTCAGACCCCAACAAAAATCTCCTTGCCCCTGTCCGCTAGGAACCTGCTGACTCCCAAAGACTCCCATTAGCTGGATCCTCGGCTCCCCCATTACGGTGAAGCCCCACACAACACTTAGGAGAAGGAGAAAAGTTTGATTCAGGAACTCATTTACGGGCATGTGCCCACTTAAGTGTTACCCAGCACTCTAGAAGTAGTAAGGAATTAAAAAATACTGTTGCACATCTACTGGAACATTTTAAAAAATACCAATGTTCGGGCCTGCCTCCCTCCCAGATCGTCTGATTTCATTGTCTGGGGTGGGGTTCCGGCTCGGGTGTTTTATAAAACCTTCCCCCAAGTGATTCTACCACGCAGTCAAGATTGAGTAACTGATCTCTAAGCTTTTTAAATCTGTATAATAATGTAGAATGGTGTCACTGTCGCCTTACTGCCCTCTGCGGGCTGAAAGCATGTTACCCGAGAAGCCGCCACACAAAATCATACAGTGGTCCATCTTCAGAATTTTTCTCATGTTTTTTTACTGTTGTTATTGTTATTGGGTTGGTTTTGCAGTTTTTGTTTTTATTTTCTTGCCACTTTGGGAATCGAATCCAGAAATTGTTTTTAATAATCTCAGCTAGCAACTTGGTTAGATTTCTTTTTAGTTTTGTCAAAAGCAAGAATTTGAAATCTGTGTTGCAGAGGTTATTAGAAGTATTCACTTTCTCATTTTCTGGGTTGTGGGCCAAAAAGACCGCTAAGGTTTATCAAGCGACTGGCAATTATAACCAGTTACACTTTGACTTAGAAACACTGTGTTTAACCTGATATATTCAGACAGGTCTAGAAAAAATAGAATATTTTTCAATTCACCTTTGTCAATCTAATACTTTTTTTTGGAAAAGTACTTTTATGTACTTGAAATATATTTTCTTCAAAAGTTTGGAGTTGTTGAATGAACTCATGGGATTTATGTAAAATATATGACACATAACCTAACTGGCAAAGCTAGTCCTTACTATAAAACCAGTCAAATCAGACTCATTTGCTGTCTGAGTTTCATTCAAGCAAATGTGATAACATACATTTCTTTGATACTGCTTTTATTTTATTTTATTTTTTAAAGAGAGAGGGACAGTAAGAGAGACAGGGAAAGAGAGAAACACCTTTATTTAGTTTTTCACATGGCCTTCGGTGCTCCAACACTTAGTTGTGTACGTGGTGCTGGGGTTTGAACCCAGGTCCTTGTGTTTGCCAGGCAAGCGCCAAAACCGCTGAGCCGCCGCTGCAGCCCCTGCTTTTATTTATTTATTTTTTTTAAAAACCATTCAGTTGTATACTGTATTTTTGAGAGGTCTCACTATGTTGCCCAGGCTGGTCTCCAACTCTTGGGTTTAAGCATTCTGCCTGCCTTAGACTACTGGATAGCTGAGACTAGAGGTGTGGGCCACTGTCTCAGGCAATACTTTGTTCCAATGCTAAGTTACATAAGAAATAAGAGACTGGAGCTGAGGCTCGGTGGTTTGAGGTGTTTGCCCGGCATGTGCAAGGACTTGGGTTCAAACCCCAGCACCACATACACAAGTAAGTGTTAGAGCAACGAAAACCAGATGAGAAGCTAAATAAATTGATCTTTTCTCTCTCAATCTCTCTCTCTCTTAAAAAAAAAAAGAAAAAAAGAAAGAAAGAAAAGAAAAGAAACAATAAGGTCCTTGAATTTTCAAAATAAGGTGCAACCGCGATCAATCTGTTCCGCCCGAGCTTGCGCTGCTCTGCTCTTATGCTGGACTTCGCCAAGGAAAAAGCGTTTTCTTTTTTTGTTTTTTTACCCCCAAGGGAAAAGGGAGATTATTAAACATGCTATACATTGTCCTTATTCCCACTCCACTTCAAAATAAATGAATCCAAACGTTCAAACACAAGCCAAAACACCCTATTTTTATGTCATTCTTTTATTAGCAACAAAAATCTACCCAAAAGAAAGGAAGTCATGAATTCTGACCTCAGTGTCCTAATTAAAGCAAATTTCATTGACCCTGTCAAGGAACCAAAAAAACTTAGGCTGGGTACAGAATTTGTCTAGTATACACTAAACTCTGGTATTTTTTCAGAGTATATGAAGAATTTAATAACAGTGAGGAAATAAATTCTCTCTCTCTCTCTCTCTCTCTCTCTCTCTCACACACACACACAGAGGCAATGGAGGGGGCACAGGCTTATAATCCCAGCTAGCTGGGACCCTGAAGCAGAGGATCTCAAGTTCAAAGCCAGCTTCAACATCTTAGGGAGATTCTGTCTCAAAATGAAAAGGACTGAGGCAGAGTGTTGGGGTAGCATGTATGAGTCCTTAGGTTCAATCCCCAGTCCTGATTAGGTAGCAGAATCTCCTGAGCCCAGGAGCTGGAGACCGGACAGGACAAAAACAAAAACAAACAAACAAAAAAAAAAACAGGAAGAAAAGAGGAGGGGGGGAGGAAGAGGAAGAGGAAGAAGAGAAGAGGAGGAAGAAGAGGAGGAGAAAGAGTGAAAGAGGAGGAGGAGGAGGAAAAGGAGGAGGAGGCTGCAGTTATGGCACCTACCTGGCATGTGCAAGTACATGGGTTCAAACCCCAGCACCACATACACAGCAAAGTGTCAGAGCAACAAAAGCCACATGAAAAACTAAATAAAATTGATTTCTCTCTCTCTTTCACCGTCCCTTCCTCTTTAAAACAAAAAAGGAGGAGGAAGAGAATGAGGGGGGGAATTATAGTATACATCCATGACTTTTCACAATCAATTTAAAATTGATTTTTATACCACAGTGTAAAATATGAGAACTTGAAAATGTATGTTTCCATTTACTCCCTCCTCCAGTCTTATTTGCTTCAGCTGTCATATTATCTCTACAGACATTATAAAACAAAATATTTGTAATTTTTGCTTTAAGTAGACAGTCTTTTATGTTTCTTTTTAAAGTTTAAAAAATTTTTTTTTCGGTACTGGAGATTGAACCCCGGAGTGCTCTACCACTGATCACATCCTCAGCCCTTTCTATTTTTTTTTTTTTTTTAAGACAGGATCTCTCTAAGTTACCCCTGGCTGGACTTGAAATTTTGCCATCCTCCTCCCTCAGCCTGCCAGGTTGTTGAGATTACAGGAATGCACCACCAAGCCTGGCACAATAGTTGCTTTAAAATTCTTGATGTCCAAGCACAGTGACACGCATCAGTAGTTGCAGCTACTTGGGAGGCTGAGGCAAAAGATCCCTTTCAGGATTTTGAGATCTGCCTGGGTAACATAGGTGACCCAGGTGGAAAAAAAATCTTACCTGCTAATACTGAAATAACCTGGGATCAGTCTCTGTTGACTTTTCTCTTTCTTCTGTACTACCCCACTGTATGTGTGTGTGTGTGTATGTGTTTGTGTGACCTGAGATCAAACCCAGGGCCTTGCACATAGTAGGCAAGCACTGAACCACATGTCCAGCCCTGACTTCTCTTGAGTGTTGTTAATTTTTGTACCAACTCAACTAGATCAAGAGATGCTCACATAGCTAATAAAATATTATTTCTGGGTGTGTCTGTGAGGGTGTTCTGGAAAGATTAGCATTTTTTTTAAATAGTGAGAGAGAGAGAGAGAGACAGAGACAGAGACAGAATCAATTTTTATTGAGTTTTTCACATGGCTTTTGTTGCTCTGACACTTAGTTGTGTACATGGGTGCTAGGGTTTGAACCCATGTACTCGCTCATGCCGGGCAAGCACCATAACCACCGAGCCACCACTGCAGCCCCCGAGATTACCATTTTAATTGGTAGACTGAGTAAAGATGATTGTCCTTGGAGTGCTGGAGACACTGCCACCAGTCTGGATTCTATTCCTCAGCATCCGCCCCCACGCCTTCTCAACGTGTACTCCTGATTCCTTTTGGTTCCAAGTCTAAGATGGCGAGTCTCAAGGATCAGCTGATTGTGAATCTTAAGGGAGAACAGCTCTCCCAGAATAAGATTACAATTGTTGGGGTTGGTGCTGTTGGCATGGCCTGTGCCATCAGCATCTTAATGAAGGACTTGGCAGGTGAATTTGCTCTTGATGTCTTGGAAGACAAACTGATAGATGATGGATCTCTACCATGGCAGCCTTTTGTTTAGAACATTACAGTGTGACTGTAAACTCTAAGTTCATTATTATCACAGCTGGGAAACATCAGCAAAAGGGAGAAAACTATCTTAATTTGATCCAGTGTAATGTGAACATCTTTAAGTTCTTCATTTCTAATGTGGTAAAATACAGCCCACACTGCAAGCTGCTTGTTGTTTCCAATCCAGTGGATATCTTGACCTATGTGGCTTGCCAGATAAGGAGCTTTCCCCAAAACCGTGTTATTGGAAGTGGTTGCAATCTCGATTCAGCCCAGTTCCATTACCTGAGGGGGGAAAAGCTAGGACCCTTTGAGCGGTCATGGGTGGGTCCTTGGGGAGCACGGAGACTCTAATGTACCTGATGGAGTGGAGTGAATGTTGCTGGTGTTTCCTTGAAGAATCTGTACCCAGATATAGGCACTGATGCAGATAAGGAACATTGGGAAGAGATTCACAAGCGGGTGATTGACACTGCTTAATATGAGGTGATCAAACTAGAAGGCTATACATCTTGGGCCGTTGGACTGTCTGCGGCAGATCTGGCAGAAAGTATAATGAAGAATCTGAGGCAGGTGCATCCAATTTCTATCATGATCAAGGGTCTTTATGGATAAAGGACGATGTCTTTTTAAGTGTTCTGTTTCTTGCATCTTGGGACAAAATGGAATCTCAGATGTTGTGAGGTGACTTATTCCTGAGGAAGAGGCCCATTTGAAGAAGAGCGCTGATACACTTTGGGGGGTCCAAAAGGAGCTGCAATTTTAAAGGCTTTTAATGTCATACCTCTTCACTGTCCAGGGTACAACAGGATTTTAGTCGGAGGTTCTGCATGTTGTCCCTTTTATCTGGTCTGTGATTCAAGCAGTAGTATTAAGATGGCCTGGGAGGAACATCAATTTCCTAAAACATTAGAAATAGGAATGTCTCATAAAACCCTAAGTATCCTGATGCTGGACAGTCCTTAACTTGTGTAGCCCTAAAGTAGTTAGTGTAAAATAGCTCCACTGTTTCTGAAAATACCACTGCCAGAGTTGCACAGGCTCCAGTTGCCCTTCAAACCAGGTGTGTTACATAACTTCACCAAGCATGCCTACTCCAACTTTTTCCCAGTTATATCCTGGGATCCAATCTCTAAATCCAATATTGCATGTCTTGTGTATAACTCTTCTAAAGGATTTTATTTTGTGTATTATATGTATCAGTAGTGTACATTTTCATGTAATATATAAAGACCTACAAATGAACAATGCAATCAGCTCTCCAAGTGTCATTCCAATTGAAGCATCAAATAAACCTTGAATAGTGAGAAAAAAAAAAAGATTGTCCTCACCAACATGTGTAGGCATCATCCAATCTGTTGAGGGCCTAAATAAACAAAGGTTGGGGAAAGGTGAATTCCACTCTCTCTGCTTGTGCTAGGCTATCCTTCTCTTGCCCTCAGACATTGGCACTCCTGGTTCTGGAGTGGATTAGAATTTCCTGGGCCTCTGCTTGAATATGGAAGTCGAGGGACTTCTCAGTCTCCATAATCACATGAGCCAACCTCTCATAATAAATCTCTTTCTATATATCTAAATATTTTCTATCATTTCTGTTTCTCTTTCTATATATTTAAATAGTTTCTATCATTTGTTTCTCTTTTTATATATCTAAATATTTTCTATCATTTGTTTCTCTTTTTATATATATCTAAATATTTTCTATCATTTCTGCTTCTCTGGAGAATAATAATTTATATTGTCTAGTTTCGTATTCATATAACATATTGCTACATTTTGCACGTTGAATGTCTCCCAGAGGTCCACAAAGGTCTACATGTTAAAGGCTTGGTCCCCAGAGTGGCACTAATAGGTGGTATTGGGACTTTTGCCAGGTAGGGCCTTGTGGGGGGGTTCTTAGGTCACTGGGAATTTGCCTCCAAAGGGGACTGTGGAACCCCAGCCACTTCTCTTTCTCTCTTTTGCGTCCTGGCCGTGAAGTGAGAAGTTTTGCTTCGCCCTGTGTTCCTGTCATGATGTGGTGCCTCACTACAGGTCCAAAGCAACAGGACCAACTGATCATGGACTAAAGCCTCCAAAACTGTAAAACACTAAACCTTTTCTCTTTATGAGCTGATTATTTCAGGTACTTTGTTATAGTAACAGAAAACTGACCAGCACACATATGCCTAGTAAACTGGTATTATATCCTGATGTTGTGAAATATATTTTATAGAACTTTTGGATTCTGTTTGGATTCTCCAGCGATCAGGAAGCTTATATGCAAAGCTCAGGGCACTCCCAGCTTTCATCCTTTCATTTTCCAGTTGCTGTGCTTACCTTAAACACTGTCCTGTTTTTTCAGGACCTTTTCTCTGAAAGTTTCCATCAGAGTTTTGGCAACTCCCTGAGGCACTAACCTGGACCTGTCCTCAGGTGAAAACAAAAAAAATGAGAAACTTATCTCTGCCACTCTGCTTTCTAATGCCAACTCCTCTCTAGGTTCCGCCTGCTTTTAGTTACTTTCCAGAGCTTTCAGGCAGTTGTACTGATATAGCCTGTCCAGAGCTTAAAATTGATATCTGTAGGCTGACTGTTGTGAGAAGAGCTGCCCCAATGTTATTGGAAGCAAATCCTCCTACAATTTCTTCTTTTCTTACTTCTTCTCACCCTAACAATCTGTTCCCTAGCCAAGGTCAATTATTTGCCATTTCCGGAAAAGGCCCCTCTCGTCTCTGGACCTTTGTGCATGCACCTTTCTCTGTTTTCCCTCACTCCCACCCAAGGATCTTCCACTCGTTCTTTAGAATTCAGCACAGGTACCACCTCTTTTGGAGAATTTAAACAGTGGAGTCAAGTAATAGAAACTTCCTTCCACTGACAAGCCAAGAAAGGAAAAGAGGATTTAAGGCAAAAGTACAAAGGTATCCCAGGGGATTGGAATGGTGGCTCAGTGGTTACAGCGCTTGCCAGCATGTGCGAGGAGGCAGGTTTGAAACCCCAGCACCAAGTACACAGCCAAGTGTTGGAGCAACAAAAGCCACATGAAAAATTAAATAAAATTGATGCTCTCTCTCTCTGAAAAAAAAAAAAAAAAAAGGTATCCTCAAGGACCCAGCTAGGCTACAGGAAAAACCAGGAGCTCCATTTCCATTTCACTGGGACTTGACCTCTTGCACCTATTCTCTGCTCCTCTCCTGCACTCACTCAGAAGCCTAAGTTCCTCCTGGGTTGCTCTGTTGCTGTTGCTGTCTATTGACTTCTCTTCCTTCCCCCCTGTACCATAAGCTCCTAGAGGGCAGGACTATACCTTTACTGACTATATCACATCTGATAGAGTGCCAAACACAGTTCATAGGTGGTAGAAAAGGAAGACAAGAAACCTGGCCCCTTCTGCAGAGCCCAGCAAGTATTGAAATAGAGACATTCTCAAGGTGCTGTAAGCTGCACAGAGGACCCATCTCCCTATCTGGGTAGTCACAAAGCTTCAGGAAAGAGACACCTCAATATGCTGCTTGTCCTCTGATTAGGGATCCAAAGGAAAGTCCCATTAAATGCAGAGAATCTCTTAAAGACCCTCTCAACCCTCTGGATCTCCATTGGAATAAAGAGAAAATAGCCAATGTATTTTTGCATATCCCTTGAATAGAGGGGAAAGGATGGAAGAATCACAGAGCCAGGAACCTAACATTTCAGCCATTTGAGATTTCTTTCAGTTTCTCTTTCCCCTTTTGGGGCCTTTAACATTTTCTTCCCTAAGCTTCAAGCGTTTTCCTCACCCTCTTGCCCTTGACTAACCTTTACACAGCTGGGAGGTTTCAATTTCAGTGACACTTTCTGGAAAGGAAGGAGGCTTGCCTCCCCCCTCAGGATAAGTCCTATTGCCACGCGCTCCCAACACTCCAACACCGGCAGCTCTTCCTCTTGCCCAATGCCACTCACTGTCGTGCCCTGGTTGAGGGCTGCTGCCCCCTCTAGGCTGCCATCTGTGATGGCAAGGACCCCATATTTTCTTTCTTTCTTTTTTTCAAGCGAGAGAATCAATTTTATTTATTTTTTCATCTGCCCTTTGTTCTCCCACACTTAGTTGTGTATGTGGTGCTGGGGTTTGAACCCTAGTCCTCATGCATGCCAGGCAAGTGCTCCAACCATTGAGCCACCGCTCCAGCCTAGGGACCACATCTTATTCCTGCCTATTCGCAGGGCTTGGCAGAGAACCTGGCACCTGGGAAGTAGTCAAAAATACTCGTTACTTACGCTGAATTTCAATAATTAGTCCAGCTTCCTCACTTTAGAGAGAGAGAGATAGAGAGAAAACAACAACAACAACAACAGAGAGCTGGGGAAATGAATTTGCTGGTAGTCTCAAGTTGGTGGCAGGACCAGACCCTGGATAGCTCTCCACTCTGTGGTCCAGAAAAGCTGTGTCTCCTCTGTTTGCTTCTTTCCTTCCAGAGTACTAAGACGATCAACGCAGGCATGGTTTTTCTATTATCTGGATTTCTGTTTCTTCTCAAATATGCACAAAGATGGACCTCTCCCAGGAAAATCTGTCTTTGGGGCTTTTTCCCCTCTCACTGAGTTGCTCAAGATGGCCTTGAACTTCCAGGCTCAAGTATCCTCCTGCCACAACCTTGCAAGTAGTTGGGACTCTAGGTGTGCACCCATTTCACTGGTTATCTTTTGTTTTTGTTGTTTGTGGTGCTGGACGTTGAACTCAGGGCCTCAATCATGCTGGGCAAGCACTCTATCACTGAGCTACACTCTAGCCCTCTTCATTTTTTATTTTAAGACAGGATCTTGCTGAATTGCCAAGGCTGGCCTTGAAATTGGCATCCTCCTGCCTCAGCCTCCTGAGTAGTTGAGACTACAGACATGCAACACTGTTGCTGGCTCCAGGAACATTTGGATTCATACAGAAAAACACAGCTTTCAAAGAATGAAAAGGGTTTTTTTTTAATTTTTCCTCAATGTTTTAATATGAAAACTTTCAAACCTATATAATATTTGAATGAGTAGGAAAATAGCTCCATTTAGATTCATCAGTTGCTAACATTTTACACAGTGATGCTCTTTCCCTCTTCCATATATCTATATCGCTCTATATATACACACATTGTATTCATATACATGTATACATATACTTATTATTTTGCTGAACCATTTAAGAATTAATTGCAGACATCATTACATTTTACTTCAGCATATATCTCCTAAGGACCAGAACATTTTAAACAATTACAGAATGAGAACCATGATCTTACAATCCTATTAGCTAATACATGTCAATACTCAAATTTATAATTTGATCTTCATAATTATCTTAATTATATCCTTTATAGCCATTTGTTTAAAACCCAGGATCTAATCAAGAATCTAAAATTCCATCTAGTTGCTAGTTGCCATGTCTTAGTCTTTTTTAACCTAGAACAGTGCCCAAACTGTTTCACCTTCCATGACATGGACTTATTTTTTTTTTTCCAGGGATGGAACCCAGGAGTGCTTTACCACTAAGCCACATCCCCCGCCCTTTTTATTTTTTTATTTTGAGACAGGGTCTCACTAAGTTGCTTAGGACCTTGCTAAGTTGCTGAGGTTGACTTTGAACTTAGATTCTCCTGCCTCAGCCTCCTGAGCCTCTGGGGTTACAGGCATGCACCACCATGCCCAGCAACATGGACGTTTTTGAAGAGTCCAGGATGACTGTTCAGCAGAATATTCCTAATGTGAATTTGTCTGATTATTTCCTCATGGTTAGATTCAGATTTTTTTTTTTTCCAAAATGCTACTTGCTTGATGCTGTGGGTGCCTTTTCACTACAATGCCTCCATTTCAGATGAGAAAGTTCTGAGCCTTTGGGACATTTCAAGCCTTAGTATATAAGAGAGGTTGGCATATGTGTTCACATCTTCAGATCCTGGAGGCTGGGCAGTAGGGAAGGCCCAGGGAGCAGAAAGATCAATCACAGTTTCAATGTTGGCAGAGTTCCCTGCCAGGCTGGGGCACTCCTGCTGGGCAACTGGGGCAGGGATAAGAACTCCAGTGGTGTCTGGTGGCCAGTCAGCTCCTCAACCAATGGGTCACCTGCTGCTGCTGCCACTCTCTGATACTGCCGCTGCAAGGAAAACAAGAATGTGAGGGAGGTGATCGTGCCAGGGCGGTCCTGCTGGGAGGAAGGGTCAGTAAAGGGACAGGCACACAGACAACAGAGGGGGCCAGAATGAAAAACAGGTTGAAAGAGTAGGAAGCAAAGAGGACACAGAGGGGCTGGAGTGCTGGCTCATTGTTGGAGCACTTGCCTGGCATGTGCAAGGACCTGGGTTCGAACTCCAGCACTATGTAACCACATACACAACTAAGTGGCAGAGAAGCAAAGGCCAGATGAAAAAATAAATAAAACCGATTCTCTCTTTTCTCTCTTTCTCCCTCTTTATCTTAAAAAAAAAAAAAAAAGACATACACACCAAAGAGAGAGAGAGAGATGGAGAGAGATGGAGAGAAACAAAAAGACCCAGACACACAGGTCACATCTGCTTCTGAGGGTCTTCGACTTTGGGAACTGGGACAGTGAAGGGAATTTGTGTTTACGCTGGTCAGAATCAGAGGGCATAGGAGTATCCCCAAGGGGACTGCATGACGTCTCCTGCTCAGTCTGTACTTTTCCAAATACAGAACTTCTCCTTTGTGCCCCAGAAGTCAGGCCCTGGGCCAGAAGTTTCCTGCTCTAGCTCAGCACATCTCCCCCTTTTTTCAGAGCTGTCAGCAGATGGGCAAACCCCTGTGTGACACATCTGGGGTAAAGAGGAGGAGCTGGAGAAAGATAGACAGAAGGAAGGACCCAGGGAAAGAAGAACACTAAAAATAGCCTTCCATCTGGAGTGGGTGGAACCCAAAGTCCCAGGAGCTGCCCAGTGGGGTGACCTCAGCTAATAATACCAGGCCACGGATTTCTCATGAGAAAAGGGATTGGGAGACCAGGAAGAGGGAGAGGTTGCTCAGTCCCTAGATGAGCTGGACAGAGGCTGCCTCAAGGATTCTGCCAGGGCTGAACTCTATCATGCAGAAGGGCTCTGTTAGAGGAACTTGGGGAGCAGAGGGGACTTCCTGGAGATAATGTGCAATTCTGTGTTTTCTTTGGCAGGAAGAGAAGGCGACAGAAAGTGCAGAGTCAGGGTTCTTCTGGCATCACAACCCAAGCAAACAAGCCCCTTTCTGCCCTCAGACAAAAGAACAATCCCCCAGACCCCGCTTCTCACTGAGGAGGTGGAGGGGTGTCAGGGGGCGCGACAGGACATCCCGCAAACTCTCCAGCCATTCCCGCTGCTCCTTCTCACTGACACAGGTGAGGACGAATCTCCGCTCAGGGGTGACGATGGAGAGGCCAGCTTTCCAGCGATTCCCTCGGATTCCCTTAGGCAGGTCTTCACATACCTCATACCCCTGCTCCTTGCTCCCGAGAAACACCTGGCCTTGCTCAAAGGCATCCTGAAAATCCAAGGCATCCGGTCATCGGAGGGCAGAGGGGTGCCTGCAGCGCTGACAGCCCTCACACTCTATTTCATGAAGGGTTGCGAGTGTCCCTGCCAGGGTTTCTGCTGCAGGGGAACTTGAATTTGAACGGTGAAAACCCTGAAGCAAATCACATACATCATCAGTTGAAAAGATCCTTAACACCTATGGAGATCCCACTGGGCACCAGGAATTCAAGTGCTTTCCATGTGGCAACTCATCATCATCGTGTGAACCACAGAGCAAGGCATTCATATGAAGCCTATTTTTCACAGGAGGAAACTGAGGCACAGAAAGCTAAGTGTGTACTCTGGCCAGGGCAATTACAATGGCAATTACAATGGCAGGGCTGAGTCCTAGAGACTGGAGGAGGACTGCATCCTATCTAACCACAACTGCCAGCATTTGGGAAACTCCCAATGGGTTTCCAGCTCAGGAACTAAGAGAGAAGCAGGGGGTACAGGCTTTCCTTTCCAGGGCTCCCCAACCCTGGGGACAAGGGAGATGAGTTTATTTGTGTAGGCTCCAGCAAGCGTTGGCCCACCTCTCCCTGGGGATGTCCTGGAGAGGGACCGGGAGTGGCTCTTACCAGGGGGTTCTTGTAATATAGCAGCCTCCGCTCCTGGGGATCCAGGGCAAACCATCTTTTCTTGAAAGGTTCTCTCTGCTGCAAAAGAGGGAACCTTTTACCAGGGATGGCAAACAGGGACAGAGGTCAGGGCCAGCCCAGACCAAGCCTAGGGAGCTGGCTACTGGTTCTCCTGTCCAGGTTCCAAAGTCGGGTGCCCTAGTGCTTCTCTCTGGGGCTCTCAGGCTGTAAGCTCTGCCCACCCACCCCCTTCCCAGCCTCATCTCCCACCCCACCCCCTGCCAGCTTTGCCCCTGCAGCCTCCAGGGGCTGCTTGGATTGGAAGGGCAGCTTCCCTCTTTCTCAGGCTGTGGACAAAGAAGTCTCAGAAAAAGGAAGCTGGGGAAATCAGAAGTGGCTACTGCTGGGCCAGGCTGAAAGTGCTGGCCTTGACCAAATCCTAACCTAGGTCAAGAGAGAGAAAGCCCTGGGGTAAGAACGTAAGAACCCTGGGGAGGGGTGGGCACCCAGCTATCTGAGGAAGAAACCTAAAACAACGCTTTGACCACCTTTCCAACCCGCCTGAGGCCTTCTTTCACTCTACCCGCTTACACTTTGCACCTCTCAACAACCATCCTATAAACACATTAGACTTTTTTTTTTAATCATTGGAATGCTGCCTGTTCTGGAGAATTCTTTAGAATTCTTTGCTCCTCCTTGTCCCTTCTATCTCCCTCCTCAGCCTTCCTCCAACTACCTGGACCCCCTTCAGCCAGACTTCTGACTTCAAGCTTCACCCTACCTAGCATCCAGGTTCCTCCCTGCAGGGGCAGCCCTTGCCCTCCTTCATAGATTAGTGGGGATAAGCAGCTGCTGGGGATGAGGGCAAGTTTAGCAAGAAGGAGTGAGTGCACCCGGGTCTCGCTGGCACCTGAATGTGGGCACAGTTACATGTTTATGTGTCCTTAGACTAGGTTGCATCTCCCTTAAATGGTCGTAGTGAGCTCCCAGCAGAGGGCATAGAAGAAGGGTTCTGGGAAGCTCAAAAGCTGTCTCTCTAGGGAGTCCCTCCTCAGCTCTGCTTTCCCGAAATGGGGTCAGATGGATGAGTTCAGAGGAAGGAAGCTGATGGTGATGATGATGGTGGTAGGATGCCCCCCTGAGAGAAGCCCCCAGAGCAATGCTGGATCACACACCAGCTAACATTTAGTCTCCACTCATGCCTTCAACCCAGGAGCTCACAAATACAAGTTTACTTTCTTTTTCTCCCTCCCCAACCCTCCCTCCTCATTTTCCCACCTCCCAAATTCTGCCCTGTTGGTGGTTGGGACAGGGCCATGTAAGTCCCCCAAAGAGTAATAGAATGTACCTTCGGACCAGTCTTTTCCATGAAGCCTTGTTTGAGGTAGTTGCTGGTGAGGAGGGGCACGAGCTGGGGGAAGAGAGACAGAGGCTGACCCCCAACTCACACCCCAGGAGTTCTAGGTTTCCCCACTTGGCTTCCGGAAAAAGGGAAGTTTGGAATGGGGAAGGATGTATACGCATGGCTTACAGGGTTATATTTGGAACACGCGCTGGATGTAATAATGGCATTTCAACAAAGCTGGTCGACAGCACCCTGGATGTTTGCAGAGCTCACCAGCATGGCCAAGTCTTAGTTTAGGGACATGGTTTAAGGGCTCCTTCAGTTGCAGGAATGGACCCAGATGAGGCTGTGAGAAGACCCTCTTGGTGTCAGAGAGCATTCTCCCTGTGTGTCAGGATCTGGGTGCAGTCCTCAGCCACCCTGTGCGGTGGGTCTTCTCAGCCTCACTGTACATCTGAAGAAACCCAGCTGAAGAAGAGTTTCCCTAAGTCCTGTAGCTGGTAGCATGCCCAGCACTAAGCTGTATACCTGCCACCACACTATAGGGCTAAAGTAGAAACACTGCAGAGCCCTCTAATCATGCCCCTGACGGAGACTAGTCATTGGTAGGAAACAGGCATTGGACCACAAGGAGGCAAATACAGGGTCGGCAAGTTGAGACAATTCTGGAATAAGAGTGGGGAGACCTGCATTCTAGCTCCACCCTTGATCTCAACCAGCTGTGCTACCTTAATGAGAACTTCTGTCTCTCTGGGCCTGAAATTCCTCCTGCATAATGAGGAGACTTGATCATGTAAGCCCCAGCCTCTGCTCAGAGAAGCTGTCAGAGATTGACACTGGCTCCTGTGTTCTGGGCTTGGGGAAGGGAAGGGGTTGACTAGCCAAGTCAAGAGCTTCAAGCAGTGGACTAGGCTTTCAAAAACAGAGGCGGTTCCCCTGAGATCCAGGGCTGGGGCAAAAGGCAGGGGTGGGAGCCTGGGGAAGAGCAAAAGGGAAGACTAAAAGGGGGGAAGTTGGAGACCAAAAATGAAAATCTCAGCTATGCTATTCCCTTTTCCCTAAAATATATTCTATAAGCTTTAATTCCTCCACTTGGAGAAAACAGTCACTGGTTGCTCCATATTCTGAACTTGAGCCAGCCCAGGGCTAGTCTAGGCCCAGGGAAACAATGGGAAATCACATGACCAGGGTGGTCCTACAGTACCTCCTATAACTTGGCTCACTTGATCCTCACAATAGCCCTGGAAGGTAGGCATTGTTCCCATGGTGACAGATGAGTCCACTGAGGCTCAGAGAAGTGAGGTGGCTTGCCCTAAGTAACACATCAGAATCAATCAATCTTTCTTTCTTCCTGTTGTGGTGCTGGGGATGGAATCCAGAGCTTCAAGCATGCTAGGTAAGTGCTCTACCTCTGCGCTACATCCCCACCCTATATGCATTTTTTGTTTGGTTTCTCTTTGCAGTACTGGGGATTGAACCCCAGGCTTCATGTACGCTGGGCAAGTGCTCTATCACTGAACCTTGTGCCCTCCCCTTTCTGTTTTATTTCTAAGACAGTATCTCACCAATTTGCGGAAGCTGGCTTTGAACTTGGGGTCCTCCTGCCTCAGCCTCCTGAGTAGCTGGGGTTACAAATATGTGTACCCAGCTCCTATTCACATTTCTGATTAAAGGACCACAACTCCACAGGGACTTCCTGGGTTTCCAGCATTTGGATCCTTTATACAAAGCCAGGCCTGGGTGATTGCCCAGAACCACAAACTGTACACAGACACAGGGTGGTAGGAAAGAGAGAGGAGAGAAGTGGGCTGGGAGGAGACTGGGGTTGGATAAGGGGTAATGATAGTGGATGAGAGAGAAAAGGGAACATCAAGGACACCGGCTAACGACCAATTTCCTTCACAGAGGTCAGCAATGATGGGAAGCCAGCCCCGATCAAACAAGGCTGAGTGCTTGTACTTTGTCCTGCCTCCTCTTGATCAACAGTCAGCACTCCCAACTCCCCACTTAAGGGAGCAATGGTGAGTCAGCTCTGGGTGCTGACTCAGCACACCAACCTCTAAGGGCCTCCAAGAGCCAGGCTGGGCCTTACTAGAACTGCTCCCAGGGAGCTGCTGTTTCAGAGCATCACTTGGCCACTGGAGTGGGCCTAACCAGACACCAAGCTTCCCACAAACCTTGAAACTGAGGAGCATTTAGGCTTTCAAGGAGGGTCAAACAGTTGGGAAGAGGAAAAGTCCAGAATTAACATGATCTCTCTACTCCTCTTAGAGGAAAGCTTATAACAGGGACCAGAACACAGCACCTCAGAGCTGGAAGGGACCCTGCAGATGGTCTTCAACAACCATACAATATGGAAACATATGCTCAGAGAGGTACCATGACTTTCAAGAGTCACACAGCAAGTCAGTGATAGAGCATACATGAGGGCCCAGGCCTCTTGGCTCAAGGCAGCCTATCTGCCCTGTGCCACATGGGCTACTCCAGTCAAGACTGAGGACAATCAAAATGAAGTCCTCAGGCTCACCATTACCTTGGCCACTGCAGGCAGACCTCTCCTGTTACAACTGCAGTGCGGAAGATCCTGAGGCCTTCCTGAGTCCAGAGCACCACAGGGCAAAGGGTGGATGGGAAGAGCACTTTCGGTTGCTCCCTTGACCTTCCTGAGACCCCCTTTCTCATCTGTAAAATGGGAATTCTCACCCTGCCTGACTGCTGTAACATATAAAAGGATTACAAGATAAAATGGGCTTTGTTAAACAGGGTGTAGGGATCATTTGTACATTTTAGTGGGAGAAGAGGTCAGAAAGAGATACCCATGACACTGTAGACAGTGGCCTTTCCTGCAACAAACCTAGTCTGGCCTCCGAGTGTCTTGGGATCAACAGAAGTTCATCTACATTTTGCTCACCTCAGACTCTGGAAGCTCTGGGTAGGCCATTTTTAAGTATTGCAGACGGGCCGCACGGAGGGCGTTGAACCAGTCCACTATGTCCTGTGACAACAAAGCAAAGCACACAGAGGCCGTCAGCTGGGGGGGGGGAGGCTGAGTCTAGTGGTGGGGATCAGGTTTGTAGGTTTTGTGCACATGCACAGTTCCACCTGGGGTAAGAGCCCCGGGGGCTGCCCTGAGCAAGCGGGAAGCCACTGACAGGAGGGACACAGGTGAGTTGCACGGGAGTCACACACGATGGCTCAGAATACTTCTTTTCATTTCCTTTTTCTTCTTCTTTTTACAAGAATCAATTTTTAAAATTTTTTTCATCTGTTTTTTGTTTTTCCAACACTTAGTTGTGTATGTGGTGCTGGAATTGAATCCAGGGGCGCTTAACCACTGAGCCTCATAACCAGCCTTTTTTATTTTTTTGTTTTGAGACAGGTTCTCGCTAAATTGCTTAGGGCCTCACTAAGTTACTGAGGCTGGCTTTGAACTCAGAATCCTCCTTCTCAGCCTCCTGAGTCACTGGAATTATAGGAGTGTGCCACTACCCCTGGCCCCACACAATATTTTTTTTTTTTTAAGAGAGAGGGACAGTGAGAGAGACAGAGAAACAGAGAAACAACTTTATTGAGTTTTTCACATGGCCTTATTTGCTCCAACACTTGGTTGTGTACGTGGTGCTGGGGTTTGAACCCGTGTCCTCGTGCTTGCCAGGCAAGCGCCGAAACCACTGAGGCACCGCTCCAGCCCCCCACACAATATTTTCAATCCCCATAACTCATGCTCCCTTCTCCTGGAGTCCTCGGCTTCACCCACCTCCCTCCCACACACACCGTTTAACTAGAACACTCTACTCATCCTGCAGGTCCGTTTTGATGTTGTAATAAATTTTTGGGTGCTTTTAGCCAACCTGTTTCTCTGAGAACTATCCCCGCATTTCCATCCCTATTTGCTACTATAATCCTGTCCTTCTGTGACCACAGCAACAGGGCTAAGACTGAACCAATATACAGACTAGACTGGGTTTATCAGATTCTTTCTCCCAGGAATTTGGAATTGGGAGGCTGAAAGACTTGTTCAAATAGCTGCAGTGCTGGACTCTGATGTAATATGGTGATTGAGAAAGTCATTTGAATATGGTTTCAAAGGAATGAAACAATTTCCACTTATCTCTCCTAGGTCAAGGATAGGGGACTAGTATTTTGGAGTTCCAAGCTCACTTGCCCCTGGGTTTGTTAAGAACTTTCTGGGTCTCAGGCACTAAGGGAATGGGGTGGGAGGCAGCTTAGAAAAAAACTCACTCAGGTTATCACTTCACAAGGTCTCTCTAGTCACGGACTGGTGTCCTGGGACCGAATCCCACCTGCATACATGTTTGTTTGATTCCCGAGGGTTTTTATTTGTTGTGGCCTTCATTGCTCCAACACTTTGCTGTGCATGTGGTGCTGGGGCTTGAACCCGTGCCCTCACACATGCCAGGCAGGCACTGTAAACACTGAGCCACCGTTTCAGCCCCCTGAGGTTTTGTTTCAATCCTCTATGCAAGTTTTCTTGTTTGCCACAGTCCCCACCACTCCTTATACCAGTCCACTTTACTTTCAAATTATCTCCCTGGCTTCTGCAGGCACGAATTTACAGTTCCCATTAATGACCACCTAACAGAGAGATGCCCTTGGGGCATCAAGGGAAAGAGACCAGCCCCAGGGTGCCAAATGTGCAACAACTGGGCAAATGAGAGGAAGTGGGTAACAAATGTCAAAACAGTGTTTGCCGGGCATCCCGGAGAACACGAGTTCAAACTCCAGCACCATGTACACAACAAAGCACAGGAGCAACAAAAGCCACGTGAAAAACTAAATGAAATTGATTCTCTCTCTCTCTCTCTCTCTCATTGTCCCTCTCTCTTAAAAAACAACAACAACAAAAAAAAAAAAAAAAACACAGGAGGGAGCCACCAAGAGATGACTGATTTACATTTCTTGCTAATCCTGGAAATGAGGCCCTTGAAATCAGAGAAATAATACTGCTTGACCCCCGGCCTTGTAGAACAACTTGTGCCTGATAAAAAGGCACTTTCTCCCTCCCTTTTTCTTCCTCTCTCCCCTCATCTCTCTGCATGTCTCTGCCTCTCCCTCCCTCCTTCTCTCTCTCTCTCTCACACACACACAGAGTTCCTAATTTAATATCTCAGGAGGACCAGCAATACTTCTGGTCCTTAACACAAATACTTCTGGACTCTTCCTGTTCATGCCCCCTAAGCCAGACTGAGTGTGCTCCTTTTTAGCAGAGTCACCAATTCTTAAATAGAAACTTCCCCCTGGAAAGCCCTGTGACCGCCCCCCCACAGACACATACGGCACACTAAAAACACTTACACCTCTTCTGTGTGTCCCCAGAACAACCGCCACCCATCACAGGGCATCACCAGAACCTGTTTACCTGTTCCCCTCCCTCCCTAGAGGGTGAGATCCTTGAGGCCCATGGCTCTGTCCCACTCACTATGACACTCCCTAGGCCCTTTGCACCTTGAGGGGCTCAGAAGGATTTGCTGAAACAGTGAGTTTGTAAATGAATAAATGACACAGGTGTGAAACTGACATCAAGACTTTGCCCTTTACCTGTGCTACCATCATGAGCAATTAACTGTGACAAGTAATGTTTGTAATGCCTTTAATGGTTGTGTAATAGTTTCACATCCACAGTCATGGTCACTCAGCCCTTACAACCCCTCTGAGAGGCAGGTGCTAGAATCCAAAAACAAGTGGACTAAGAGAGAAGGGACCAGCCCCAGTAATGCAGCTGACAGCAGCAGAGCCAAGGCTCTGACTCCAAGCCCCTGCCACCAGGCACTCTGGTAGACTACAGAGTAGACTATGGAGTCTATGAAGTCTGTGGACAGGGTGACCCACAGTCACCATCCCAGTGTGAACTTCAGGAAGGTCTAGTCCCTGCATCTGGTTCCTAGCTCCTCTTGCCAAAGGTTATTCCACCAGCAGAGGCACATGGGGTGGCATAATGTGTGCAGGACAGGAATCAGTGGCTGCGTGACATTAAGATCCATGCCTCAGAAATATAGGGACAAGACATTTCCATGGTTGTTTTGAGAATTAAGAAATGTTGTACAGCAACTGGGCATGATGACGCCCACCTGCAATTCCAGCAATTTGGGAGGTTGAAACAGGTGGATCGGAAGCTCAAGGCCAGGCACAGCAACTTGGTGAGACCCTGACTCAAAATAAAAATAAAAGGGCTGGGATGTGACTCAGTGTTTAAGCGCCCTGGGTTCAAGTCCTGGTGCAAAAAAGAAAGAAAGAAAGACAGAAGAAACAAAGAAAAAGAAAAAGAAATGCTGTATATCAATCACCAAGGACAACAGAGTTAATGATGTTCATAGAATATAAGTCCCCACTTCCCTCCACCCCCATTTAACATCTCTGTTCTCGTCACGCCACCTTGCTCAGGATCTGACCCTGCTTACTCTCTTGGACCTCTACTATTGGCCTTCTCTTCTCTGGGCTGATCTGCAGACCATAAGTAATGTTTCTCAAAGTTTAATGTGCTTTGGGATCGCCTGGAGATCCTGTTAAAGAGGAGTTTCTAATTCAGTAAGCCTGGGGTAGATGTGGGACTCCAGTTCTAACGAGTTCCCAAGTAATGCCAGTGCTGTTGGTCCAGGACAGCAACTGACCAGAAAGGCCTTGGCCCGAGCTATCCATCCCTCCTCCTCTTCTATTTAGAACCTCTGGTCCTACCTGGATATTCATCCTTGGGCGCAGTCCCTTCCGCTAACTGGAGTTCCACTGGTGACTGTGCACCATCCAGGTAGATCCATGGCACAGCCAGGTTTCTCTCCCACATCCCCCTCTGCCTTTCTCATGCCTCTGTCCCAGACTAGGAACTCAAAACAGGTTAAGGCAAGGAGCAGCAGCAAGTCTCTAGGCAGCTGAGCACCTTTTGAAAGCAAGGACAGGGGTGAGCTGGGGTGAGCTGGGCCGGCAGCGAGGGTGGGAGTCCAGCCATCTCACCTTCCCACTCTCGTGGTACACAAACAGGTTCCTGACACGGCGTTCTCTCCTGTAGGTGATCTGCAGCCCGTGGGGGTGCCCTATCTTCTCTGTCTGGAAAGTGGCATTCAAGTCCTTGATGCTGATGACAGCTTTGGGGCCTTTACTCTGAAAGAGAGAAAGAAGATACTCTAGGTGCTGACAGTCAGCAGGGTGACTTCTGCTCACTTTCACCAAGATTCTTAATGCAAACAAATAATCAGTGCATAACTCTACTTTAAATGTTCTTGCTCTGACTTAGATGAAAAATCCTTAACACAATAGAAGCAAACTGTATTCAACAACAAATTAAGAAGATTGTACATCATGACCAAGGTGGGTTTATCCCAGGGTTGCAAGAATGGTTTAACATATGCAAATCAATAAATGTAATTCATCACCCAAATGGGATTAAAGACAAAAATCACTTAGTTATCTCAATAGATTCAGAGAAAGCCTTCAACAAAATTCAGCACCCATTCATGGTAAAAACACTGAAGAAATCAGGACTGGAAGGAACCCACCTCGACATCATAAAAGCTGTATATGAAAAAACCAAGGTCAACATCACAGTGAATGGGAAAAAACTGAAAGAGTTTCCTTTAAAATCTGGAATAAGACAAGGATGGCCATTCTCACCACTTCTCTTTAATATAGTACTGAAAATTCTAGTCAGAGCACTTAGGCAAGAGAAGGAAATAAAAGGGATAACACAGGAAAGGAAGATGTCAAATTACAACTGTTTGCAGATGATATGATTCTATATTTAGAAAGTCCAAAAAGCTCCACCAAAGGTCTGCTAAAGCTAAAAAATTCAGCAAAGTAGGAAGTTACAAACTCAATATACAAAAATCAATAGCTTTCCTATATACCAATAATGAATAGCTTCAACAAAAATTCCAATGTGTTAATAGAGTGATACAATAATTAAAAAAAAATACCTAGGAATAAATCTAATTAATAAGGTGAAAGATCTCTACAATGAAAACTACAGAATATTGAAGAAAGAAATTGAAGAAGACACAAAATGTTCATAGATAGGCAGAATTAATATTGTCAAAATGGCCATCCTGGGGCTGGAACAGTGGCTCAGCAGTTACAGCGCTTGCCCAGCATGCATGAGTATTTGAGTTCTAACCCTAGTACCACGTACACAACAAAGTCTCAGAGCAACAAAAACCACATGAAAAACTAAATAAAAACTGTGAAAACAAAATGGCCATACTACCTAAAGCAATATACAGATGCAATGCAATCCCCATCAAAATATCAAGAATACTAGAAAAAGCAGGCCTAAAATTCATTTGGAAGAATAAAACACCCCAAATCTCTTGGGGCTGGAGCGGT
>PVKS010000933.1:0-121333 GCA_004027875.1 Aplodontia rufa
GATGGGGTAAAAAAAAAAAAAGTACCAGGCATAAGGCCCAAGAAAGGAAGCTGGAGTTATAATTCTTATATCCAAAAAATTGGATTTCAAAAATAAATTAATCAAAAAAGATAAAGAAGGCTGCTACATTCTAGTAAAGGGAACAGTACAACAGGAAGAAATAACCATAGTAAATACATATTCTCCAAACACCAATGCTCCCAACTATGTGGAAAAAATACTCCCAAGATATAAAACCACTTGTGGAACTTGATATAAAAGTAATGGGAGACTTTAATGCTCCTCTTTCACCAATAGACAGATCATCAAAGCAAAGTAACAATAAAGAGATCTTCAGCCTAAACAACATCATAAATCAAACAGACTTACAGAATATTCCACCCCAAATTGTCAGAGTATACCTTCTTCTTAGCAGCACATGCATCTTCTCCAAAATAGATCATATTCTAGTTCACAAAGGAAATTTCAGCAAATATAAAAATGTAGATATTATTTTGTGTATCCTATCAGAACATGATGCCATGAACCTAATAATTAACAGCAAAAACCATGGCACAAGCACACATAAATTTGGAGATTGAAAAACACCCTATTAAATGAATACTGGACCCAAGAATACATGAGATCAGTAATTAAGGAATTCTTGGAAGAGAATGAGAATGAAGATACAGCATATCGAAACCTCTGGGACAGCGTGAGAGCATTCTTAAGGGGAAAATTTAATGCACTGAGTGTCCACATTAAGTATCAGGAGAGATCCCTAACAAATAAGCTTATGCTCCAACTCAAATCTCTACAATAGGAAAATCAGTCTAATCTCAAAACCAGTAGAAGATAGGAAATAATTAAGATCAAAGCTGAAATCAACGAAATTGAGAACAACAACAACAACAACAAAACAGTAAAAAGAATTGGCGAAACAAAGAGCTGGTTATTCAATAAAATAAATACAATTGATAGACTCCTAGCTAATCTAACTAAAAGAAGGACAGAATCAAAGAATTATATTAAATGCATTACTATATGTAATAAGGTATTGTAAAAAAAGTTCACAGGGATTTGTGCTTGTATCAGAAATGAGACAATATATGAGAAATATGACTAAGTTAGCTGTAATTTGGATAACAAATTTGAAAAGTAAATATTTTACAAATGTAAAATCATTACAATATTAAATTTATAATTCCAAACTGTAATCATTTTCCTAATATGAATATCTCAAATTTTATACCTAGCAAGTGAAGTGTGATATGATTTTATTATCCCTAAATTTTAGGCTAACTTTATATTGCCATCAACCATTGTAAAAAGGAAAAGTCTTTTAAAGTGGAACAGAAAATTCAATAAAAATGCTCCCATTGAAAGTATATTATAAATGTCTGATTTCAACCTTTTAAAGTTTGTTATAGACTTGCTTTTCCTAGCATTCATTAGTTCAATATTTACTTATGGACTAAATTATCTGGAAAGACCCAGAGATTCAGGGACAAAAAAAATTCGTCACTTTATGAGATTTTTTTTAAAGAGAGAGAGAGATAGAGAAAGAATCAGTTTTACTTATATTTTTTATCTAGTATTTGTTTTTCTCACACTTAATTGTGTATTTGATGCTAGGGTGTCAACCTGATCTTGTGCATGCCAGGCAAGAGCTCTATCCCTGAGCTACTCACTGCTAAATTCCCCTTTATAGAAATTGAAATGAAAGAAAGAGAGATGAAATCTACGGACTTCAAGAAAGGTGTGCAAAGATAAGGAACAAAGAAGGACTTTCACAAATAAAACATAATAGGCAGAGAAGTTAAGCTGTGAATGATTATTGGCTGGAAAAGAAAGACACTAGATAAACAAAATAGATGTACAAACACTTAGAAGTTTGTGAGAATAAGTTTGGTGGAGGATGAGTGCTAAGAGAGAAAATCGTAAAGGTAGGTCAAAGGCCAGGTCACAAATGATCTGTTACATCACAGTAAGGTACTGGAATTATCCTCAGGGCTCCAAGGTTTAAATGAAGCAGAGCTGGCTGGATTACCAGGTTTTCATTTCAGAAAGATTAATCTGGTAGCAGCGAGCACTGGATTGGAAAGGGGGACCTAGTAAGGTAGCATATTAAGGAACTTCATCTACTTTAACAGAAATCCAATTCAAACTAGTTCAAGCACAAGAAGAAATTATTCCCCCTATATAATTTTAAATTCAAGAGAGAAAGAGATCTTTGCAGATGGCTGGATCCCTCTGCTCAAGAAATGGTGTCAAGTGTTTGTCTCCTCATGTAGGTTTGATTTCCCTCTATATTGACTTCTCTTTTCACATACGGTTGTAGAATTAACCATCAGAAACTTTTGGCTTACATATGCACAACCCAGCTCAGCAATACTTGTGAAAAAAATATGACTTTTCCCAATAGCCAAAATGAAGTTTGAGTAAAGTCTCTCATAGACCATCTTTAGTTATAAGCTGTCTGTGAACCTAACCTCATGGCTAGATAAACAGAATGTTCTTAGTAGCATATCCATCATAAGCCTACCCATTGAGTTAGGGAGTTGGAGTAATTCCACTTCAGTCTGAAGACTAATAGTAGGGCAAGGATGGTTCCCCTAAATGTGAACTGGAATGGTATTGTTTAAATGAGGTGGAAGTAAGAATGAGAGGCAAATAGCCCAATAAGCAGTTGGATCTCTAGGTAGAATGTTTTAGTTGATCATATAATAAAGAGATTTTAAACTAAAGTCAAAGAAAATTGTGGTTGAACTCAAGAAAACCTAGGACAAAATGAAAGATTGGACAACATTTGATAAAAGACTGGCTTTAAAAGATATGGAAAGACTGACCATTGGTGCATGGTGCAGATGAAGAATCTGAATGGTAGAGTTGGTCACCAAGGAATAATTTTATCATGTATTCACAGATAAAATTAATCAATTTTTGCCAATTACGATAACCACAATTATGCATTACATAACTGATAAATTATGTAACTATTGGAATAGAACATTCTAATAGGTAGGTTAAGTTCAGAGATCTAAGTAAGTAGAATTTAAGGGATGGAGATATACTGGAGAGGTAGCTCAGTATTAGAGCACCATCTCTGCATTCAATCCTGCTTCTCCCTCCCCATGCCAAAAAAAAAAAAAAAACAGGGAGAGAGAGAGAAAAGGAAAAAAACTAGGTAGAAGTCATAAAAGTTAAGATCTTTCAAACAAATGAGAAAATAAAGTCAAGTATGTATAACGAGTAGTGAGAAAAGGGACAACACTAAAGAGCAGAAGAGACATTCATGAAGATGACCACTGCTCTAACACTTCTCAAATAATTATGAGCAAATTGTAATGTGAATAATTGCATGTAAATGAAAATTAAACACTAATGAATAAGTTTTTTGATTTATCATGTTATCAAAACCTGTTCTGCCTTGTTAAAAAAACATTATTTTCCCACTCCCTTCTCTCAGAACAAGAACAAGGTGTTCTAGCCTCATATTGAGTTGCAATCTCCTCTTGGGGTATTCATCTCATAATTCTCAGTGTTTGCCTTGTGCATGTTGCTTCCCTCATTAAGCAGAATTGCCCTCTCTCTCTCCTTTTATCCCATACCCACCTAAATATTTTCTCTTTTCTGGTTTGCTATCTCCCAGATGCTTGTCTTATTAATTTAGATGTGACTTTGTGAATATGGATTATGAATGAATATCTACTTATTGCTAGTATGTCTGAAACATTTATATTCAAATCCAAAGCCATTTGCCACTTCAACCACAGTAAAAAGAAAATTGATTGCATTTCCTGTAGATTCCATTCTTCATCATTACAGAATCATGACTATTCCTCTTTAAATCAAACCCTAAAAGTCGTCTTCAAATGCTGACTCAACATTTGACCTTAACATCTCAAATGAATATTATACTTAGTATAGTATAAGACCATTTGAAATATATTCTATTCTATTCTTACTATCATTGCTAACACAGTGTACCTATATAAGTGGGAGAATATGGAAAACATGTGGATAGTTTTTAATAATCATTGCACTGTTTTGAAGGGGCGAAATTACTTTAATCTGCAACTTCCTGCTTCTATTACACTGCATTATTTGTCTTGGCACTTGAGTGTACTCTAGTATTTACTGTCTTAGAGAAAGGAAGGGAAGAAGAAAAATTAGGGCAAGAAAGAAGGGGAGAAGGAGAAGAGAATAAAAGGAGGAAGAAGGAAGAGACAGAGAAGGAGGTGGCGCACATTGGAAATGTTTTTTTGATTGCATATCTCCAAAATACTACCAACCCCAAACACTTTCTTGAGCAATGCTCACACTTGCAAGTGTCAACTTTTTATTTCTTGCTTCTGAACCTAATATTCTAGCGAGGTTTCTTTGGAGAGTATCACCAGTGAAGGACCTTAGTAGATCCTTCACAAATTATCAGACAGTTCATCATATCTTTTATTGACTTATCTGCTTTGCCTGTTATCCTCTTATCTTTCTAATAATTTTGTCAATTTCCCTTTTTGTCTTCCTTGACCAACACCCTAAGGATATTCAAGAATAACTATGAAATTCTTTACTTTCATTTCAGATTCTTTCTTTAAGAAATCACATCTAGGACCTGGCTCTGGATATCCCTTTCATACTGATTACTTACATGTATCTATATAAAGCCCTAATCTCTTCTCTTGATTATTAAATTGATATATCCAATTCAATGTCTTACATGTATTTTAAAATTAATGTATGCAACATTAAACTATAACATGAACCACTCTAAGTTTTCAACATCTCTACCAATAAATATATTCATTAAGATATTTACAACAGAAACCTAGGAGTTATTACTAATATCATCCCTACTTTCAGTCAATTAAATCTACTTCTGAATATAACTTGAATCCATCCTCTTATCTGTCTCACTGTGTGTATGTGTACATAAAATACTACACTGTACCCCATAAATATATACAATGATAATCTGTCAATTAATTTTAAAAGGTGCATAAAATGATCGCTCTAATACAATATCCAAATATTCTAAGCATGTGGAATACTATTTGGAAATGGAATCTTCTTAAGACATTTTACTGGAAGAAAAAAGAACTTTGTCTATTAGAGTTGGAATAAGATCAGCATTATGTAAATGATGAGAAGAGGCATCAAATGTTAATGCAATAAAATGTGCTATAGAGCAGAAAGAAAAAAGTCTTGAGAAGGAGATAGGAGAAACAGTGTATAATTTAGTAAAGTGAATCTTAATTTGTAGATGCAGTCACAAGTTATTGGCCTAAGGTCTATCCTTTGGGTTCTCTTACTTGAAATTATATGAAAAATGTTTGTATTTATTTGCATACATGCATTTTATTTGGGAGAAAGGACTCTTAATTTTCATTAAATTCTCCACTGAGGTTTGTAACCTAAAAATAGGCCAAGCACCAGCACCACCACAAAATCCACCATAACCTCAGATTTAATTAAATTGACTTTTGTGAAGGATTTGCGTACTCTCATTTTACCTAGTGAGAAAACATCTTTTACTTTCATTTATTGACAATTCTTGCTGAACTTTTGCAAATGATATATTCTTAAAACCATAATGCTTCCTTTTTTTGTTATTGTGCTCGAACACACCGAAAATTCCAACTATTTTATCTGGAATGATGACAGGTTGGAACAGATGTGATCCCTGTTTATAAAGTCATACAACAAATACAAAGAAAAAATATAGAACTACTTATCACAAACTTAGGTATTATTATGATGGGTAACAGCAGGACAGAGATAAAATTAATTGAAATAAAAGGTTTCTATTTCTTTGTAGTTTAAGGCAGGTAAAATAGTCGTGGGTCTTAATATAAAAGTATTCATATCAGATTAAATTTTATATAGATTTAAGTTTAGGTATTTTAACTCTGCTAAGCTATTATGAAAAACCAGGATGCCAAAGGTCATTTCGGGAAATAAAATAAGTCACTCTTACCTGTTGTATGAGTAACATTCTTCTAGGTGTATTCAGTTGACTACACACACACACACACACACATACACACACACACACCTACTCTCTCACACACATATTAATGACCACATACACACATTAATGACAAACAAGGTAAGACAGTGCTTCAGATTCCATACTCCAGAGTCAAAGACTTCTCAGCAGATTCTTGCAGTTCTGTCTCTGCATGACTCCAGAAAAATGTTAACCTAAGCACCACAGTATTTTAAGATTTAATCTTGAAAACATAATAAATTCTCAAAAATATTACCTAATATTATTAGATTTCACACATTATGTCATGTGTCACATTTACAACAATACAGATTAAGCAATTTTATATTTATTATATCAATTCAACATACAGGTTCTGTTTTTCTCATAATAAAAAAGACTCATAATAAAGAGCCTAGAAACTAGGTTTCTTCTATAACAATACATTATGCTTGCTAAATAATATGAGTGCTAGACAAAAAAAGAAACCAACTAGTAATTGATATAACGCTTCCTAACTTTCTTATAGCTCTTTCAAAATACATTTTTGGTTGTATAATAATTTTTTGTCAACTATATGATATGCCTTTGATCTAAATGGAAATGTGGCAAAATCAGAGGGCAAGGTTTATGTTATGGTAGAGAGGTTTCATTAGTTTCAGCTGGAGATTTCTGGCCTCAAACTTTCTTTTTCACAGTTTTGTCCTGTTTTATTTAAATCAGCTCTCTTACTGTATATTTTCCCTCAATTCCTAAATGTTGCAGATCACCTCATTTATTCTACACACATTTACTGAGTGCTACCGTATGTGAACAGTGTCATGATATCGTCACTACTATTATTGATAATTATAAGAAACAGAACAATAATCATGGTGTAGGTTACACCTAATGATCACCAGCTATTTGCTAGGCATATGAATTAACTCGGTCCTCTTTTTCATTCTTCTCATAGAGAAAATAAGCCACAGAAAATAAGACAACTCCCACCTTGTAGAACAGTCATGTGGGGAGATTGATAATAAGCAGATTCATATTAAAATCAGGTATGGAAAACATACGATCTATGGATTATTAAGGGGAAGGTGACATTCAGCAAAGGTAGACAGGAGAGGGGTATGAGAAAGATGGGCACATGATTGATGTTTCTAGAATATGTGGCAGGTGGTAGAGAGAAGCAAGCAGGATACATTATAGGAAAGGTAGCCAAAAGTTCAATTACACAGGGGCATGAGTGCCCTTTACAGGGCTTAGACTTACCTCTGTGCTTAATGATATCATGATTAATGAATAACAGAGGCTCTTAGTTAGGAAAGAGATATCTTTAGGTTATAAATATTTAATAATTTCTCTGGTAGCAGTGAGGAGAGTAGATTTGATAGAGACAGTACTGGAAGGAAGGATAACAATTACAAGATTGTCGAAGTCAAGGTAAGAGGTAATAAAAATCTTGAACAAGACATGGCATTAGAGGTGAGAAGATGAACACATTTGACAAATAAGTCCCAATAGCTAGATGGCTTGCTATGTGTGCTGAGACAGCCTCTTTGTTCTTGACCTCAGGCATGCTTTTCAGCCTCATAACCTGTACTCATATACTTTTAAATGGCTCTGATGTCAAATGTAGCATCTTCAGCATGTAAACAATTATCATGAGTAAGCAGACTTATTTTGATTTACAACTTTCAGTCAACTGAAGAAATATATATGTATATACATATGTATATATGTAATTTCAAAAAACAAATGGCATATCATTAATAATAAACATAAAAATCATAATTGCCTCAAATTCTGTAAATTAAACATTGATGAAGCCACATCACTATAATATTCTGATTCTAACTCATTTGGGAAAATACCCTTGAGTGGGATAGCTGGGTCATAAGGCAGTTCCATCCTGAATTTTTTAAGAATTCTCCACACTGCTTTCCAGAATGGCTGTACCAGTTTGCAGTCCCAACAGCAGTGTGACAGTGTTCCTCTTTTCCCACAGCCCCTCCAGCATCTGTTGTTGTTCGGATTTTTCATTTTTGCCACTCTAACAGAAGTGAGGTGGTATCTCATTGAAGTTTTGATTTGCATTTCCCTCATAGCTAATGATGTAGAGCATTTTCTCATATACTTATGGGCTTTCTGGATTTCCACTGGTGAGAAGTTTCTTTTTAGATCAGTAGCCCATTTACTGATTGGATTATTTGTGAGTTTGGTGTTTACTTTCTTTAGTTCCTTGTATAGTCTGGATATTAGGCCTCTGTCCAAGGTGTAGCAGGCAAAGGCTTTCTCCCATTCTGTTGGTTCTCTCTTCATGCTCTTGACTAGATCTTTAGCTGTGCAAAAACTTTTTAGTTTAATTGCATCCCATTCATTTATTCTTGACTTTACTGCTTGAGCCATGGGAATTTTGAGGAAGGCGCTGCCGACTCCTATGTCCTGTAGTGTTGACCCTACTTCTTTTTCTAGTAATTTAAAGTTGTTGGCTTAATATCCAGATCTTTGACCCATTTTGATTTAATTTTTGTGCAGGGTGAAAGATAAGGATCCAGCTTCAGTTGTCTACATATGGCTGTCCAGGTTGTCCAACACCATTTGTTGAAAAGGCTATCTTTCTTCCACATTATGCTTTAGACCCCTTTATCAAATCTTATAAATAATACACAATGCCAAATAAGACATTAAATAAAGATGAATCAAGTATAAATAGATAAAAATAAAGAAAACAAAATGGATTTGTTTTTCTGGTGGTAAATTCACACTTGTTCCAAAATTTTGGAGATAAATCATCTCTAGATTTTGGGGTGCAGCAGAGATAAAAAGAAACATGGAAATGCGATTATTATATCTTGAGAGTGTTTCTAATAAGAAACACAAATATTACAGGACACAAATAAAATTAGAAACACAAATAGAAAGCTATATGACACTGATCTTATGACTTAACTGTCTTCCTGAAAAAAATACAAAATGTAATGAAAAAACCTTTGCCTTGAAAAGTGAGTAGCTTTGTTTTGTACACAATGTGTGAGTTAGAAATAATCAGTATTGACAAATAATGGACATATTGAGAAAAGACAATTTTAAATGTAATTATATAAAAATAAAATACAGACTATTTGTGTAAGTATAAATTTTCTAATTATCATATTAAAGATATAAAACATGTGAGTTAATTTTAATTGTATATCTTTTGTAAGTCAACACTATATCCAAATTATGAACATAGCAATATGGAATATATTTTGTTATTACCTAGCTATTTACATTCATTTTTCCCACTGTTTCTATTTTATACTTACAGCACATCTCAACTTGAACTACTATGTTCTTCATGATCACTAGCTTCAAATGACTAGTGGCTACTATATTAAAGAAAACAAGAAAATTGAACTTTCTGAAGGAGAAGATAATTCTTCTTTAGACAAAAGTATGAGAATATTATTATTTTAGTCATTCACATACTTAGTTATTTTATCCACATACTTAACACAGTGTTAAATCTTCAACATGTTTAAAACCCAATGTCAAGAAACACAGATGAACTGGAAAGGATCATTCAAGGTCCACATGATGATCATGGATTTGTAGGAAAATATATTTTATCCACCCCTCCACCCATTCCTCCATCATTCAATCTGAACCTGTGGAAATTATGACTATCACAATGTTAGACTCCAAGGCTTGAATAGCACATGAAGAAATAGTTCTCATGCTGCAAATGCTAAAATGGAGACTTGTGAAAGCCACTGACTGCCCATGAACAGATACTTGGGGTAAACATCAAAAAAATAATGTATCAGAATGAACAATGGAATGAATCACAGAAAAATATGGTACATCTGAAACTACTCGTGATTTTGTTTGTTTGTGGTTCTATAATAGGATTACAAGGGGAAGTAGCTGAAAAATAAGCTAGAAACAAAGATAGAGAATGAAATATAAAAAGACTTTAGACCTTTCTCAGGATTTTTGACTTTACATTATGGATTTGGGGAATTGTAGAAGTCTTCAAAATTCCACTGACATCATTTTATTTGTTTAGAAATTTAACTTTGGGGCTGGAGCGGTGGCTCAGTGGTTTCGGCGCTTGCCTTGCAAGCATGAGGACCCGGGTTCAAACCCCAGCACCACGTACACAACTGAGTGTTGGAGCAACTAAGGCCATGTGAAAAACTAAATAAAGTTGTTTCTCTCTTTAAAAAAAAAAAAGAAATTTAACTTTGGTAACTCTGTGGAAGATGAATCATAATAAAATTTAAAGTGAAACAAAGGAAAGTTTTAGAATATTATAATGAGGAATATGATAATATAAGAACTTTTAAAGAACAAAGAAAGACATCAATTCAAATTATCATGCCTTGAAATGTATTTAATTTTTTCAAGGAATATTTATAACTAGAATATTGAACTACTATAATTCTGAGGCATTTTTCCAGAATTAGGAATATGGTAATAATATGACCAACAACAGTCCTATTTTACAGGTTTTAAACTTTGATTGAATAAATATGAAAATTTTCAAACATAGTTTTAAATTCCATGAAACAACTAAATGTGGTTATACACTGGAGAATGGAACAGTGGCAATATGGTTAGGGTGATTACAGAAAGACTACATGAAGTGGATGATGTTTAAACTTACATTTTATTACAGAGGAGTGGATTCCAAGTAAAATGCCTCAAAGGAGAAGAGGGCAATGATCCAGAAAGAGCTTGATGTCCAAAGAACAGAATTACAGCCTGTGTGTCTAGATCAAAATGAGTTTGTGGACATGTAATTCTCCAGGAGCAGCTGAAGAGGTGAGCAGAATTCATACTATCAATGGCTTAGTAGATAAGGTGAGAATATTGCATCTTTTTAATATGGTCAAAATATATTGGAAAATCACTGTGGAAACAGTGATATCCATTTTCATAAAGTTCCTTATTGCTGCTTCATAGATGATGGATTGAAGGAAAGCAACAGTGCACACAGGAAATGGCAGTGACTTGTTCTAAAACCAAGTGAGTTAATTCAGAGTACTTGACAGAGCTGGGTGAAGTTGAGGTGACTTGTAAGTGAAAAAGGATTCCTGGAGTTCTCTCCAGAGCACAGGGTGGAAGGTGTTATTTACCCATATAGGAAAGACCAGATGAAGACTAGTCAAAGCAAGGTGTGTTGGGGATCACAAATTAGGGACTGTGTCAAGGCATTTGGTATAAATGACTCTGGAGGAGATTTGATAGTGAAAGAAAAGTGTGTGTACATGTGACATGAAACAGTTCATAAAAGACAGTTCTGTTACAACTGGGAATGCCAGTCCTGATTCTGTGACAGTGTGGCTATCAACCTTGAAAAATTAAGAGCTTCCTAATGCAGAATGTTAATGAGTTATTAATTACCCAGATGTTTAACATGAAAACAGAATTGGAAGCATATAAAGAGGAATACAAAAACTCCCCTTTTTTCCATCATCACTTTCTTTCAGGTTGCTCAAGGCAAAAATAGCTGTTTATGAGTACTGATCCTAAATTTCATTATTTGGTATTTCTCTCCTTTTTTCCCAGAGTGGGTTATAGGAAGCATTAATTTCTGGAATACCATTGCCAGGGGGCTACTTACAGCTCCTGACAACAAAAATGAGGACTGGAAAACATACAAAAATAACATTATATTACCACTAGTGTGGAATATAAAATGTAGATTGATTGATAGCTTCCAGGACACATCATAAACTAACTGGATCAGATTCACCAAATCATGTATTAAAAGTCCTATTTCAAAGTTCCAGTGCACTATTACACAGAGGGTGACTACAGTTAATACTGAATGGTGGAATTTAAAACAGTTGAAAGAGAGGATTTTGAATATTATATTACATTTTGAATTTAAATTATAAATGCTTGAAATGGTTGAAAATCTAAGTATTATGAGTTCTCGATAAACAATGTATAAAGATTCCAAACATCACACTGTACCCCATCAAAATGTACAGTTATCACTTGTCAATTAAAAACACTGTCCTTGTTGGGTGAGGTGGAGCACACCTGTACTTTACCAACTCAGGCGACTGAGGCAAGAGGATGGGAATTAAAGGTCAACTTAGTGAGACCCTTTCTCAAACTAAAAAATAACAAGGGCTCAGGACGGAACTCAGTAGTAAATTGCCCCTGGGTTCAATTCCGGAAAATAAACAAACAAACAAAAAACAACAACAAAAACAAAAAACAATGTCCTCACTTTATTTTCCTTCTCTAGATCTACTGAAGCAAAATGATCCATATTAGGCTCAGGATTCTGTATTTTATTAATTTATCTGGATGAAACTAATGTGCAGCTAAGTTAGTTAGGTTGGTGGTCACTGAAGATAACTGTTAAATACCCAGAAGTATTAAGGAATATATTCTTCCTATATCTGGATATATCAAAAGAGGGTAGACCCTCAACAGAAATAAATATTTTAAATATAATGCCATGAGAGTGAGCAATGAACAGAGGTACAATGAGATTAATTAAAATTTCAATTAATAAAATCTTCACAGTGATGAAAGCTTAACCATTGGGTAGCCAGTAAAATCTCCTAAATGTTCTCCAGGATAGTAATATATTACTTTCTTATAGGTTTTCAAGTTACTTTTTCTTTGCTGAACTATGATTGAAGGATGAAGACAGTGATCATCATAATCCTAATCTGTGATGGTCCACCAACAGGATCTGTGTTACAAGCAAAGGCAACAAAGACCGTGCCTCCATTTCTACTTTTATAAAACCCAAAGCAGAATGTTTTTCTTCTCTCAAGAACATTAAGAGCAATAATGTTCTCTGAAAAAGAGACCCATTATCAGGGATGATATAATACCTCATACATGCAATTAACATATATATATATATATCCTTCAAAATCTAGCTCAAATATTATCTTACTGAGGTTTCCCTGATTATTCCCATTAAGTTCCTTCCCATGAAAGACAAAATTTTTATTTTCTCCCCTTTATTTTTATAAAGAGAGAGACAGTGAGAGAGAAAGAATCAATTTTATTTAGTTTTTCATGTGGCTTTTCTTGCTCTGCCATTCGTTGTATAAGTGGTGCTGGGGCCTGAACCTGTGTCCTTGTGCTTGCCAGGCAAGTGTCATAAATGCTGGGCCACCACTCCAGCCCTTATATTAACCCTTTATACATGCCTATGTTATTCTTCTAACATATAGTTAGCTGTCTGTCCTGTCTATCTTCCCTGCTAGTAAGAACAACCTCTCCTGCACCAGGAACCCAGCAAGTGTTTCATGAACTTATTTTAGAGTTAAAGCTAAGGGCAAGCAGTATAAATGACAAATTTACTTTCATCAGTGCAGCTTAGTTTCAAGAAACATGATTATGAAAATACAAACTATAAACAGCAGTAGTAAAATTAGGTGAATCTTTCAAAGTCTTGAGAGGTCAAGGATGAAAGGTACATACAGCACAGCATCAGTCAATAAAGTACTTTAACTGAACAAGAATTTATGTGAATAGCCAGACACAACTCTGTCAATCTTTTTCAACATATTTGCTCAAGTATATGTCAATGCTGTAGGTAAGAAGAAAATAACTCTTAAATACACATGTTTATTGGAAAAGTATTTAGAACTATCCCTTAGCAATAGTGGAAGGGAAATAAAGGAAACCTTTGAAAGAAGGTGATCACCAAAGGTGGTTTTTGTCTGCGATCTAAAAATAACATTTTATAGCCTTTGGTTTTTATTGACTCTGTATATTTAAGCCAAAAAATTATCTTAGCCTCTTTGGAATATTCACCTAAAGGGCACAATCCCATCCTACTCTAAATAAACCTAGAGGTGATTATACGCGTGTGTGCTATCATTACAAACGTTTTTCTCGTCATGATTGCTAATAGGTATGAGACAGTCTTCAATGCCATGCTTCACAAAGCAGGTAACAGATGCGTTGGTCTCAGAGCTTCCTCTCTAAATTGAATTTCTGACAAGAAAGCAAAGGCAACAAATCAAACAAAGCTTCTACGACATGTGAGAATTTCAAGTGCACCTAGAGAACTACTCTCCCACGCAGTCATCAATAGACATTCATGCTACAATTTCTACTGTCCTTATTAAATACTGACAACATAATTTCATCACTGCACAGTGACCCAGATTACATTATTAATATCAATCACAACCCTGTAAGCTGACCTGGATTTCTTCAATTAACCTGAACTTGAAAATAGTTCCCACAAGCTAATAGAAGATATATTATTTATACATATAACATCTGATAATAACATACACATATACATATGAAGGAACCTCAAATGCAGAATTTGATAATATAATGAAGTCTTTTTTTAATTCATTTAATTCTTATAAAATAGGATTGCATTTTGTTAATAAAGTAAAATTGTATGGAATTTTAAGATTTCTAGGCTAGTTCCTAAAGTATCTTTAGCTCATAATAAAGCTAAAAGGATAAACAGCACCATATGCATTAATAAAGTTTTATAGCATAATCTCTGCTATAGTTTGAATGTATCTTCCCCAAGATTCAGGTGTTGAAACTTAATGGGCAATGTGGGCCATGAGGGCCCCTCCCTTGTAAATGGAATTAAGACCTTTATTAAAAAAAAAAAAAAGGCTTTACAACCTTCAGCCCTCTTGTACCTCTCTCACATGCCATGTGGGGATACATGTACCTCTATCACATGCCATGTGGGGATACACCCACTGCCCCACCAGTGATGCGGCAACAGGGTTCCATCTTGGAATCAGAAACCATGGCTCAAACAGGCACTGAACTTGCTGGTATTTTAATATTTAATTTTGCAGTCTCCAGAAATGTGAGACATTAATTTCTGTACTTTAAAAGTTGTCTTTTCTATGGTGTTTTGTTATTATAGTACAAATATACCAAGACAAACTCCATAGGAAAATACATTTAAAAATAGCATATGACATTGTCTTCATCTCTCTGTCTATACCCTTATGAGAATGGTGAGATTCTACTCTTAACCACTAACTTCACCCTCATGATTAAGACAGCAGAGATCTTGATTGGAAGCAAAAGAGATAAGAAAAAGTAAGCATCAAACATAAGCTAAATAAAAATAATATCTGGAGAACTGACTTCAATATGCAAGGACAACTTCTAATCCTATCCTCAATGGCGAATATATCATTATGGTTTTTAAAATAAAAACTTAGGGGGCTGGAGTGGTGGCTTGGCAATTAGGATGTTTGCCCAGCATGCGCCAGTACACAGGTTCAAACCCCAGCATCCACTTGCACAGTTAAGTGTCAGAACAAGGAAAGCCATGTGAAAAAATGATTTTCTGTTTCTCTCTCTCTCTCTCTCTTTCTCGCTGTCCTTCTCTCTTTAAAAATAAATAAATAAAAACTCAGAAGTATAATAATTTGTAAAAACTTAAATGTTTTAACATTTAACTTTCTTTATGATTCAGCTTCTTTCTCTCCCCTGTTCCCACAAAAGTGAGTTATTAATAGAACTTATTTATGGTGAAGGTATGACTTCTGAGGAATCCATGTGGAATATAGCAACTATGCATAGCTCTGAAATTCTTGCTCTATAATTATAAGACTGAAGATATAATGCATATCTTCATAAACATATAATTTCAACACAAATATTGATTTTTTTAGAACTCTTAGGAAATTAAAGATAAAATTCAGATAAATTTCTTACCCAAGGTTCAAAAAATTTTGTCTTTGGCATCCAAAAGCAATACATTCCCAAATTAGATTTAAAATATTATAGAACTTCCACACTGTAATGTAATATTCTTTAAATCTCCACCCTTATGCCCCTTCTTAAACTTTCTGACACATTTTTAAGTCCAATTATTTTTTCACTAATAAAAAGTTATAATATATTCATAAGTAAAACTCCACTTGGATACATCTTGTTAGATTCCATGGTTAAAAACTGTAAAACTTCCACAAACTACATTGTCTCAAAAGCAAATTACACAAAAGACAAAAATCCAATTAATGAGACCACTGTGAAATTTAATAAGGTATTAAAAACAAAATGAACTTTAATAAATCTTCTGTATGCTCAGCTTGATTATAAAGAAAGCATAACACAGTGAAAACCTCTCCCAAAAATCAGGATTGAATTTTTATTATTTTTTCAGACAGAACCAGAGAAAGAGGAAAGAGAGAGGCAGAGAAAGAGAGAGAGAGAGAGAGAGAGAGAGAGAGAATAAGAATCCATTTTATTTAATTTTTCATCTGGTTTTAGTTTTTCTGACACTTAGTTGTGTATGTGGTGCTGGGATTCAAGCCCAGGTCCTTGTACATGCTACGCAAGCACCTCAACTGCTGAGCCACCACTACAGCTCCTTGAATTTTATTTTAACTAATGCAAAGCCTACAACAACTATTAACAGTAAAATTTATTCTACTTGCTGGACTTAAAATATTTCATCTTACTTTGTGCCATTGTTTACAGTACTCCTATAATAAGTATACTATATCAAAATGATAAAAAAAATTACAAGCTGAGAATTTAGCCCAGCTGTAGCATGCTGGGCTTGGCATGTGTGAGTTCTTAGATTTGATCCCTCAAATCATGAATAATAATAATAACAACATGCATCTAAGAAATATTAATGCATAACAGTTTTATGAAACTACCACTCTGATAATATTTAATCAAAAACAGATGTAAATGATTAAAAATTTATAGAATTTATAATTAAAAGACAATTTCATCATCAACTTCACCGCCTTAAGGCCAGCTCTTCAGATACAAGCACTCAGACCTCTTTCTATTATTAATTCTTTATGGCTGTAAATAATAAACTATTATCTTTTACTTTGAACCTGCATGTAAAGTTTCATTGAAAGTTAATATTAACCATTGGAATTCTGCTTTGCTACATTAATATATATCTCATTTATATCCTAATCCTCTGTCCAATAGTTATAACACTATTGTCAGTATTCTATTGGCTATATTCATATTTTCTAAATAACGAACCTTGATTTTCAAATTTGTAAGATGCTCTTATTAACGTCGTTACTCTTGGACGCAACACTTACCCCCACCTCCTGATATTTTATTGAATCATTTTAGTTTTATTCTATTCTGTAACCTTGGAGGGGAAGGCTGTATGCAAAAAGTACTGCAAATCTCACTTCCTAAAAGTGAAAAAGGTTCTAATTCTTTCCTATAACTTTTTCACCCAATTTTTCTCTTCCAGAGTGGTAGTCTCCTAATTAAGGAAAAGCCACTTTGTTGTAATTACATCATATTGAAGCTATAATGAAATAACTTGGATCTTAAGGAAATTTGTCCTGAACAAGATGTTGGAGATTTTAAAAATAAAGATAATAATTATAAATGATATGTTTACATTTCCCAAAGTCTTTCATATTAACCAGAATAGTACTAAGAAAATGAAATGCAGGGGAATAATTCATGTTTTGATACTAAGGAGCATGTAGTACTAGTAACAACCTATCAACATTACAACCTCGGAATTTAAACATTGGTCACATGTTCACTAGCACAGAGGTTGATAAAAATACTTTTCCACAGAAATGCCATAAAATTATTTTAAGAGAAATTAATTAATTCTTTGAAGTATGAATACAAACAGCATCAAAAGAACAAACAAGTTTTATTCTAAAAGTCTAAATCTATTATTATGATGTGACTAAACATGGTTTTCTTTGTAATTATTATTAAGTTTATACAGCAGAATTTTAAAAAAAACTACAAGGACTGGTAGTAGCTTCCTCTCAACACCCTTGTTTACTTATTGATCAAAAATATATGGAATGTATCAAAGTCTTTAAACTAAACAGGAACTGAGTTTTATTACAACATGCGTTTTTTAAATTTGTGTCTTTATGTTGCCTCTAAATCTGATTAGCTAAGTATTTCACTTCTGTTCCTTTAGTAAACTAATATTCATGGGCTAAAAATAAATACATAAACAAAAGAAATGCTAAAAAGGTTTATAATTCAAGCTTGAATTTTACTGTTTCTCTTTCAAAATATTTAGAACTCTTTCTTTTGTATGTAATCAAAATCCCAGACAACAGAGGCCAGATGAAAAAATAAAGTTGTTTCTCTCTTTTTCTCTCTGCTTTCTCTCTCTCACTCTCTTCCTCAAAAAAATAAAAATAAATAAATAAATAAAAAATCCCAGACAATACAGCCTTATATAAAAATGAACCGAAAAGCCCAGAGTTCTCTGATTTCACATATAGTTTGATCTAAATTATCGCAATGTAATTCATGAGACTTTTATTTACCAGAGTATCAGCTTCTTACTCAGTAGACACCAGCAAAGGGCTAATTAATTAGTGCTTGCCTGGCATGCAGGAGGATGCAGGTTTCAACTCCAGTACCACATACACAGCAAAGTGTTGGAGCAACAAAAGACACATGAAAAACTAATACTCTCCTTTTTGTCTTTTTCTTTTTCTCTCACTCTCCCCCCCCTTGAAGAAGAAGAAGAAGAAGAGGAGGAGGAAGAGGAAGAGGAGGAGGAGGCGGAGGAGGAGGAGGAGGAGGGGAGGAAGAAAACACCGGCAAATATTTACAGTGTCCCCTTGATTCAAACTAATTCAGAGGCACAGGTCTGATGAAATTAACATAGGCAAGAAAATAGACTTCACAGATTCAGCTTCCAATCACGTCTGGTCAATTTTATCCAAAATCATAGATACGGATATGACAAATACTCCAACTTGTCAGAGTAGAGTTGGAGTTCTGTTAACACAAAGGAGGAGTTGAGCAGGGAAAAATGACAAAATCATTTCACAGTAAGTGCTCAGCTGTGCATGGTTGGTCTGCACATATAACTATCTACTGCTCTAAAAGCTGAGACACAATTATTCATTTACTCAGTCCCACAACTGAGAATTTTTCAAACTTTGAATAGGTGTCTCTTTTTCTCTTTCTCTCTCCCCCCCCTTCTCTTTTCTCTTTCTCTCTTCAGTACTTGGGAATCAAACATAAAGCCCTGCACATGTTAGGCTAGCAATCTACCACTTAGTTATAACTCCCAGTCATCTTTAATGACCACAAAGAAAGCAATGTGCTACATCCCTTATATGTGTGGTAGTCCCTGAGCATTAAACAAAGAAAGGATGGACAAAAAATCTTATTTGTCAGTCCAAAGTGTTAAAAATATGAAGAATGCCTAGGGCAAAGAAGCTCAGAAAATATGAGTAAATTTGAATTGAAGGTGAAGTCTTTTATTTGAGCAATTTCAAGTGAACAGCAGAGAATTTAAAACTTAGTAGAATTATGGTATCCTAGGAATTCTTTGTTTTACCTGGTTGAGTACATTTATTGATATAGATTGTTTAATCATGTCAAAGGAAAGAGCCCTGAAGGAGAAAGGACTGCATTTCTCCCACGGTAAATTTTTAGAAGAAAATGGAAAGCTGTTCTCAGTAGCACTGAAATTTGAACTGTTAACAATTTAGTAAGAAAGCATGGTAGTGCCCAACATTTGTGGCTGAAAAGTCAGGAGAGAGTGAAATGCCGAGGGTAAGAATATGCCTGTTTCCCAGAAACAGTAGGGTATGAGAGGATGTATTCATTCTCAAGTGGATCTGGCTGAAGAACTACAGTTTATGGCGGTAGCAGCACTGAGCAGAGGTTAAGAATATGTCTCTGGATTCCATCTGTCAGGGCTGATATGCTTAAAATCCTGGCTCTACAACTTACAAATTGTGTGACTTTAGGCAAGTCGCTTAAACCCTCTGACCACAGGTCCCTAATACGTAAAACGGTGATATTAATATTTCCCAGTTCTTTGCATTATTGTAATAAAATCAAGAAAAGCCCCTAGGACAGTGTTTGATTTCCAGAGTACCTTTAACACATCTTGCTAATCATAATACCCATGCACATTTAAGAATTTTGTCCTGAGTCTATTGCAACTGTGCTCTGAAGGCACATTGGAAATCTTGGGGAAAGAAAGATATAAAGACCTCAAAATGTACCATCTGGTTCACAGAGATCCATCACTCACCACAGATATTACAGTTTACTCCAGGTTTAACAAAAATACTGATTTTTTTTGTGTCTACATCATATTTTCACAGAGAAACTTCAACATTTAGTGATCCTCTTTTCTATTCTACACTTTTTTAAATTTAACTGTGAGGAATGGCATGGAAAAATTCTTTCAGTATCTCCATTGAAATCTCCGTGTAAATACTAATATTGAATAATATTCTAGAATGTAAAAAAGAAAAAAAAAAAGAATACAGGGGCTGGAGCGGTGGCTCAGCAGTTACGGCACTTGCCTGGCATGCACAAGTTCACGGTTCCAAACTCCAGCACCCATGTACACAGCTAAGTGTCAGAGCAACGAAAATCATGTGAAAAACTCAATAAAAATTGATTCTCTCTCTCTCTTTCTCTCTCTCTCACTGTCCTTCTCTCTTAAAAAAAAAAAAAAAGAATACAAAATATTGTATTTGATTAGTTTGGAACTACCCAAAAGTGCTAACTACTATGCTGACAATGTCTTTGTATTGTAGTGAGACTCCAAGTTGGCTTTATATCAGAATCATCTGTGGAACTATATTTTTAAGGACACATGAAGGAATTTCTCTTTCAAGAATTTAATTCATGGGGCTGGAGCGGTGGCTCAGTGGTTTCGGCGCGTGCCTGGCAAGTGTGAGGACCCAGGTTCAAACCCCAGCACCACGTACACAACTAAGTGTTGGAGCAACTAAGGCCATGTGAAAAACTAAATAAAGTTGTTTCTCTCTTTCTCTGTCTAACTGTCCCTCTCTCTTTAAAAAAAAAAGAATTTAATTCATTAAGTCTAGGTTGAGACTTGAATGTACTGATTTTTAAAATTTTCATTGGGTGATTCTGATGTGCAATCTAGAACCTGTGCTTTAGATACTATCTTACCTTGATAACTGATGGTAAGTACTGGCTGATTACCAAGTACCTGGCACTGTTAATGTGGTTTGTGTGAATTAATACATCTCAGCCTCAACTCACTGTATCTTCAGAGTGATCTTACAAGGTAGGCTGCTATTACTATTCCCATTTCATAGATGTGGAAATGCAGGCACAGGAATTTCAAGTGATTTGCCCCAAGTAACATGGCTGGTCAGAGGAGAAGCTATGACTGAAATCCAGACAGGGAGTATTGTTCCAAAGGACATTCATTGCCTGTAAATGTTAGAAAGCATTGCAATATTTGACCACCACTTTGAAGAAATGAGTGGAGATTAATTCAAGAAGAAAACTGCCCCAAGTAGTCATGTGTAATGAACAGGAGAATTCTGTGCAACACGACAGCAGGAATTTCTTGGGATCCAACAGTGGGCTTTTTCCAGTGTCTGTCAGGATTAGGACTGTGAATAATGAAAGACAAGGAATCCAGGGGAAATCAGGCACCAGGAGAAATGTGTTGAAGGAGAAAGCTCCTAACATTCAAATGATGTTAAATTACAGACATGATTCTTCAAGAACCAAAACTTGCCTGTAGCAGATGCATCAGCCCTGAGGAAGGCCACCTTTTTCCCTAAGGAGAGTTGATGTAATTCAGGAGACAGAAATGAAGGATGAGTCTGTGGTATTATCAAATATGAATGAAAAACCTCCCTCCAAATGTAAGTTCAAGGTTCATCAAATAAAAATGAAGAACAAAAAACATAGAGACATCAGCATCATTTTAGATTATAGGAGAGAAGATGGGGTGAGTGATATGAGTGAACACATATTAATATTTGTGTATATCTGCCTGTCTATATACTTAATTTTGGGGGTACTTTCAGATAAAATATGTGATGTTGTTCTTTAGAAATGAGCAGTGAGAACTTATTCTGATGTGAAGAAAAGACGCATATGCTTACATTTCCTCGCAAAGAAGCACACACACACACACACACACACACACACACACACAGTATTTGATCAAAATATTTTAATATCTGGACTGGAACGGTGGCTCAGGGGTTACGACGCTTGCCTAGCATGCACAAGGACATGAGTTCAAACCCCAGCACCACGTACACAACAATGTCTCAGAGCAATGAAAGAAAGCCACATGAAAAACTAAATAAAATTGATTCTTTCTCTTTCTCTCTCTCAACTGTCCCTCTCTCTTTAAAAAAAAGCATTTTAACATATGTGACATTTACTATTTAATTGCTTGAATTAATGTTTATCAAAAATTCCTTTATTAAAATGGAATTTAGAGTCATTTTAAAGAACTCTCATCAAATTTGAACTTTCATTATTATAAATGTGAGTTATTAATGAGAATTAGTAATGTGAATTTTTAAGTTCTGTGTTCCTAAATAATGAAACTAACTCATGGAATCAAAGATACTTTAATATTTTATTCCAGGTATACCTAAGCCTTAAGTAAATAATAGTGACCTGAAAACTTTTAAATTTTTGGTTAGAAAATTTTGTTTCTCAAGTTCTGCCTTTAATTAACTTTAAAAGGTGTTTCTGAAAATTTTATGCATTTAACTTGAACAAATGGAAAGTATTTATTAGAAACTTCTATGAAAATGTACCTAGTTGATATTTAGGAGTATAATGAAAAAACAAATTTTATAAAAGCAATGTAAAGTTATATACCATGCCTGCTCACACACAAAAGAACAAAACAAGCTAATTTTTTTCATAATGTTGCCAAATACAGATGAATGTATACCCTATATAACTGGTATCAAGAAGATTTAATAAGTTTGTTAAATAACTTATTGGCTACATTGTTGATCATATAACCCCTATAAATATAAATGCAGTCCAAATAAACTTGACTGGCTTCATGGTCCACCTAGGTATCCTTTCTCATTCTAAAATCCACCATCTAAAACTTTCTACACACTGAAGAGTGATTTAAACTTTACCAAAGGCACTATAATGTATTACCCAGGTGCATACATCCCTATCACATAATGAATTTACATTCACATGCATTCACAAACATTCTGAATTTCTCTTCCAGTAGATGGCCACTTTTAATTTCTTCTGTCACTCTCCACTGAAACTTATCCAGTATCCACACCTCACCTTTCCAGATCAATCATTTCCCCCCCTGAAACGTAAGTTCCCTAGCCTTTAAGATATAAATAATTCTAAACCATTCACATCAATTCTCTGCTAAGGACAAGAAAGCCAGTGACCACAAAGGCTAGTGTGTGTGTGTGTGTGTGTGTGTGTGTGTGTGTGTGTGATTGTTACTGTTCCTACAGCATAAGCAAAGAAACTCATCATTTCATGCCTTTTCTTATTAAAAAGACCTCACTAAAGCAGACATACTTGCCCACTCTTCTCAATCATTTCTCCTCTCTAGTGTTTACCACTCAAAAGGTTCTCCCACCCTTGATTCCAAAGAAAACATTCCAGGATATTAAGAGGACTTGAACTGCTCAGGATGATGGGAACAAGGGGTTACTCAGGACTTAAAATAGGACTGCTCCAAATTAAGAGATGCTCCTAGCATAAAATATACAAGGTATTGAATATTTACTATTAAAAAAAAGAACATGAAAATTTCAACATATGTGTTTTTAAAGGTAAAGTTGAGAGAGAGAAAAAGAGAAAATCAATTTTATGTTTTTTTTCATTTAGCATTCATTTCTCTGACATTTAATTGTGTATGTGGTGTTGGGGTTTGAACACTGGTCCATGTGCATGCCAGGCAAGTGCTCCAACCACTGAGCCACTGTGTCAGCCCCTCAACAAAGTTTATTAAGTGTTGAAATGCTAATATTTTTGATGTGTTGGGTAACCTATAATATTACCTAATTTCACCTGTTTCTTTTTACTTTAAAAATGACTACTAGAAAAAAAAACATCATTACACAGCAGCATGAGACTGTGGCTTGCATTAAACCACTACTGTGAGGACTGCACTGTTTTAATTCTGAGATGTCAGAGTTTGAAATGCAAAACAACAGCACTTATGGTGTTTAAGTTAATGAGGAAAAAACAAATTATTTTTATCATTTATTAGCTAGCAGGTGGTCATATAAAAATCTAAGTGAACTTTGCCTTTCCTGAAACTCTTAAGCCTGTTATAATTTTTATTAAAAGTAACTTTGAAAGTAACTTCTAGGCAGTTTAAAAAATACAACAGTCTGTACCTGTGCTATAAAAATATTTGATCATTTTTAACCCAGCAGGCAATCACATAAGAGTTGAAATTCTAAGAAGAGCCACCTACGTATTTTCACCTTTTAACTGTTTGAAGAAATATATTTTCTTCAGTGGGGCATAAAGAAAAGCTTAACTTGGATTCCAGCAACAATTGGTTGGGTCAACAGCTGTAATCACAGTAGACATCAAGTTTTTGAGCCTTGACTTGCTAGGCAAAGGGGATTGCTCTACATGAAGGAGGTAATTTCATGCTTGAATAACCCTGCTCTATTAAATCAGAAAATTGAGTTACAGTCTTCTCACATCATGGACCCTGATGCAAGCAAGCTTGCCTCTAAGGAACATTTGAGGGAATTTCATGGAGAACAAGATGCTGAAAAGAAAGCACACAAAAAGGATACCAATGAGGTGTCTTTTATGATCTGACATTTCTGCTGTAAAATGTTTCACTTTCATGCTTTTTTATGGCTTTTATAACCACTTGTATTTGACATATTAAAGGTAATGATAGAAAAATTCAAGCAGCAGGTATACAAATGTGAATCGTTTTCTATTTTGCTTGGCTTTTTCTTCTATGAGATAAAGTGATTTTTAGTAATGTGGTTAAAAAATCTTTACTTATCCTTTAACCTTTCACCCCCACATTCCACCTTTATAGAAGTGGATGGAAGGAAAAAAAATGTGGTGGTATTATGATATTAATTACAAAGGAAATTTGTGGCACTCTCGTATTTACTATTTTAATTCAATCTTTCATTTTTTACTAAATTAACTTCTTATTTCATCTGTCATACTAGGTTTGGGATACCACAACAAAATATCTTAGACTGGGTTACTGAAACAATATGATTCATATTCCCATAGATCCAGAAACTGGAAGTCCAAGAGCAGGGTACCGCTCTGGTCAGATCCAGGTGAGGACTCTTCCTGGTTCACAGACGGCCACAGTGTTGTGTGCTTTCATAGCCTTTCTTCTGTGTACACATGGGGGGAAGAGGTAAGAATGAGCAGGCTGTCTGTTGTCTCTTTTAAAATGGCAAAATCCCATCTCAAACCAGCCTCCTGCCTTCTTGGAACCTTTACCACCTCCCAAGGGTCCTGTTTCCAAATATGAAACTAAGAGTTGGATTTCAACCTATGAATTTTGGAAAGGCACAACCATTAGTTTATAATATTATCCAGATTTTCTGTTTTATATGTAATATATATGATTGAATATATCTTGTATCTCTATTCTCTCTATATATGCAAACGTGGAAGGACAGAAGGAACAGTTACATAAATAAAATAAACTGGCCTGTATTCAAATGATTTCTTTACATCACCTTAATTTTTTTACTTTCTTGAAAGGATTATTAAATCTGTGTTTTAGACTAAGAAATTGAGGAACATTAAGTTTAAATAATTAATTAATGGATATTACAGTTATTAAGTCATGGAACTTGAGATTTAAAAAATATTTTCAACCTAGTGTAATGGAAAGAAAAAAGAAAGACAGTATGTATTTTGAGTATGTGAAAATGCTTTCTTTGTATTTTAACAATGAAAGCATATACTTTTTCCTTATGATAATGCTATTTCCAGTAAAATATTAAGCAAAAGAAGAGTCACATCCTACAACATTTCTAACATAAAAATACAAATAAAATAGTCACCAATTCAATTTTAAAATAGCATACTGTTCATCCAATACTTTGCTATTAAGAGATTAATATGCTTATCCTTTACTATTTTAACATTAATAAATACTTAAATAATTTACATGCAAAGATTCATCTGGGTTCACAATCAGAGAATCTTTTTGTGTTTTTTTTCCCCAGCTGGCAGTTGGCCCAGTAATGGAATTTATTCTTATTCAACACAGCTATATTTTATATCTGCAATTTATAATAATGTTAAATAGACCTAATTAAAAACATCTTGTAACAATGAATCTTTGTTGTGTAAACCTTTGTCAGTGTAGTAGTCACTCCTTTATTCTGTGTTTAAAACTACTTTTTATTTGGGATTGTGGACGTCCCACACTGAGTCTATGTAGTTCAAAATGGACAGCCACGCCTCTGACATCTTGGTCATTATTCATGAGGCACAGAGCATTCATCTGCCAAAAGATGGGTAAATGAGTTTCTTTCCTGAGATTTCTAGACATCAGTCCAGGGCAGTCAAGTTACTGCAGATAAAAATTTGTAAGGCTGTATTTTTTCACCACTTGGGGAAAGTTGTATCACAACAGCAAATGAAGCAAATGCATAGAGAAAAATAGAAATGAGAGATGGAGAGAAAGATGCCTCATTCCCAGCTGCATCACTACTCTTTCCTTGGCTTAATTTTTCCTTGAAACCACCTAGAAAATCTCTATCAACTAACAGAATAGAACAACCTGCATTATATATCCCTTTTTTATGAGCTAGTATGAGTTGTTTCTGTGTCTAAAAGTCAAGAAAAAGCTAACAAGAATGCCACAGGAACGGAAAATACTTTATTTTTAATTATAATATTAAACTCCATTTTAATGTCTCTAATATTTACTACAAATTAGTTGCACTTCAGCCGACCATCCCCAGCTTTCATTTCCTCAATATGATCTCAGGTGATTGGTCTTATCTCTATCAAGTCTTGAACTTATTTCTCTGGTTCCCAGTAAAATTCCCAGAAGCTTCAAATGGGCAACATGGTAGTAGTGCTAAGTGATAGACTATTTACACTTATATGTTTATGACTGCACCACTGGACTGACTAACCCAAACCTGCGTAGCCAAGGGGGATGTCCAAAATCATTGAAGTAATTTTTTGAATTTCTGTTTCTACCTGTTTGTTACACATTCACTCTCCATTCCAAGAGGTTTCTAGAGAAGGATTAAATTACAGAGATTTATCATGAGCACAAAGGGTTATTTTTCGATCTTTTTCAATCAACATGTATATCATTTTATGTGGCAGTCATACCTCAATAAAGTGCTTTTACAAAAAGAAATTGCCAATTATATTTCAGTATTGTATCATTTTAAAAATATATAAGTATCATGAAGGACTACTATGACACATCTCCTTTTTCCAACTAAAGGCAACTATGTGAGTCCTATATTCTTCATGTAACTAAATCAAAGTAATCTTTTTAAATGGATTGAATGTGGAAACAGATATGTGATTTCAGCAGTTTTATGTGAAGATAGACATTAAAGAGTTCAATGCTACTGTTCTCAGTTTCTAAATTTGTAAAATATGCTTTTAATAAAAATATGTCATTTAATATATAGTGAGTTTATTATTTAAAAATAAGTCAATAAATGTATACTTAAATATTTGTTTTAATTTATAAAGCCACAAATATCATTATTTATAACCTACATAAATAAACTTTAGGTTTTTCAATAATTTTTAACATTAAAAATTGAGAACTACTGATTTATTGTTCTATAACCATCGTGGAAAAGAAGGATCAGGTCATAGTGTGGATGTGTAATGTTCCCCAAAGTCTTGTGTGTTGAGGTGTTAGATTCCAGTGCAAGAATTTTCCAAGGTAGGGATTTTAGGAAGTGACTAGATTACCAGGGTTCTGATCTCATCAACGGATGAGTCCATCCATAGACCCAGAGCTGAATGGACCACTGGAAGGTGATTGGAACTGTAGGAGGAGAGCTCTTGGTGAAAGGACTGGGTCTTTGGGGTGTACCTTAAGGACTGTGTGTTGTCTCCAAACCCTCTTTCTCTCTGTTCCCTGTTCCACATGATGAGAACAGATTTCCTCTACTACATCCTACTGCCATGATGTTTTTGTCTTGCCACAGATCTAAAAGCAATGGAGCTAACATGGACTGCAACCTCTGAAACCATGAGCCAAAATAAATTGCTCCTCCCTTGTGCTTCTTAGGTATTCTGTCACAGTGATGCAAAGGTGAATAATGCAGATCCCGAACGACTCCAGAATAGAAATAAATCACTGTATAAAAAAAAGTGGCCAATTCAGGCTCAGACTACTCCTGTTCAAGGTAGGTAAAATGGACACAACTTTCAAAACTACAGAAATTATTCCACCAAATTCACACACACACACACACACCCTGGTACTGTACTAATCTGTTCTTTTTGCCATTTGTACAAGAGAAATGCACTTTAGAAATAAAATGTTGTCTGGAAATGACTTTGAAGTTAAATAACTGGCATAATTTTGGAAGTCAGATAGCTTAGGTTTGACTGTTGGTTTCCTTAGTTTGCTAGGACTGCAGGCCTAGGCCACTTGACTTCTAGATTTCTGTATTTCCTTTTATATATGCTAAGGTGGTTATGAGGAGAACCAACCTCAATGGATCCTAAGATTAAGACATCAGTACATAAGAAATGGCTAGTGTAATGTCTGGTATTCACTAAGAACTCTCTAAATACCAGTCAATATTTCAAATATGTGATCAGTACTATTATTCCTATTAACTTCCAAGATTAAAAGAGTTTCTGAGAAAGGAAGATAACTATGACCAAAATATATTAAGAAAAGAAGAGTCTGAAAATGTTAAGAAAATCAATAATTATGGACTTTTTGACATTAAAATTATCCTTTGATAGTAACAGATGAAAATGGTGAAATGCTGATAAATGTTTATCTGTAATTCATTTTCTAAATAACAAAATATTATTGACAATGTCTAAGAGACATATAAATGTAACTTTCAATTATTCTGGATTGAATATTATTTATTTCCATTTTCACATATGAAATGCAGGACCTACTGACAATGAATTTAAAAAATAATGGCATTATAGTTAGGCAATAAGAGACTATAGTTCATGCTGTGGAAATTTATCACATTTCTAGTTTTTGAAAAAAATTACATTGCTCCATCTTCAAGTTTAAATTATCAATTTGGGAAATGCACATATTCACTGTAACTCAAGTAATAAAAGCCAAGAATATTATTTTATTAAAAACATTTCTGGGGCTGGAGTGGTGGCTCAGAAGTTACGGTGCTTGCCTGGCATGCATGAAGACACGGGTTTGAACCCCAGCACCACATTCACAATGAAGTCTTGGAGCAAGGAAAGCCACATGAAAAACTAAATAATAATTGATTCTCTCTCTCTCTCTCTCTCTCTTAAAAAAAAAGAAGTTTATGATTATGTATAGTGAACTTTTAAGTAAACTTATGGGGTGATGATTTGAAATTTTTTTTCTGAAAATAGGCAACATTTAAAATCAGAAAAAAATCTAATCCTTTCATCCAATACATGTAACTAGAAATGTACAACTTTCAGTAAGAAACTTTAAATGCAGATTACAAAAGCAGTATTTCTCCTGAATTTGTAAATAAGTGCTTTGTTAAACTGCCTGAAAAAGGCATGGACCAGAAAAGACAGGGAAAGAAAATGATCTACCAAAACATTTTGAACACCCTAGTTATGTTAAAGCAATTGTAAAGTAATGGAAAATTAAAGAACAATGTTGTATAGAATTAAATTTTATTTTTGTTGTTCAGGAACCCAATATTGATGTCACTATGAGTCATAGCATAAGAATCACAACAGAATGCAGAGGGAAAAGCAAAATGATTATGACAAGCTACAGGTGTCACAGATTACTTTTCAGGCACTGATGCCTTCATTGCCATCTGTATCATGCGTGTTTCAGTTGGTTTAAACAACTTGACGACACCTTCATAAATTGGTATTCATGCTGAGTAGGTGAATTGCATTGCAAACCAAGCAACATATTTTGGTAAATATTGCTGTGAAATTTGTTTTCAAATCAACCCCGTAATAAAATGTACTCTAAGTCAGCTATTGAGAAATATGTGTCCAAAAGCAAAAGCTTCTCACAGTTTCTGACTTGATATGCAGCTAAATAACAAATAGTAATCTGTCAGTTGGCTAAAAGCACTCTTTTTAAGTTTTTATCATGGAAGAAGATCCCCCAAACCATAATGCTGACACTGAAATGGCCTTTCTACAAAAGCTGTTTTCCCTGGGTAGGAAATTACAGCTGAAATCTCTTTTAGTCATAAATGTCAGGTGAGAGGAAAGGTTCTTACACTTCCTCATGGCTCGCTTCACAATGAAAAAAAACAAACAGAACATTCTGTTTTATGATGAATGTTAGTAAAGTCCTTCAAAATTCAATACACAGCCCTGCAAAACCCATTCTGCTTTAAGGGAGAACTTCCACATTGTACATATTTTCTTCCACACTTTATCAATTTGAAAACACTTCATGTACAATTTTAATTTGAAAACAACTAAGAAAGAATCAACAAAAGTGAAATCATATATGCAATTTACCACCAAATTTCACTTTTCATAATGTAAATGTAATGAAGCCATTATATATAGTAAAGCAGTATGATACATTTCACATTCAGATTCATCTACTTATTTATCCATAGCTATTTGTTCACTGAACACCTACTGAATATTTATAATATTTTATAAATGAAGAATAAAGAAAACAAAGCCCAATTTTACTCTAGAGGAGGGGTGGGGAAGAGGCATGTAAATTTAATCATAATAAACTGTAATCTGAGCTATAAAAAAGGTATGGAGTGTTCTGGTGAGGGGTCCTGCTCACCATATTGGGTGTATGTAGACCTAAGGGAGGAGGTGGGAGGAGGGAGAAAATGTTTCAGATTGAGGGATGATTGTGGTTGGGACAGAAGAATGAGTCTGGGATTACTCAGTGAAGAAGAGAATTCTTCACCCAATCCACACAATAGGAAAGATCATGGTAAAACGTTTTATCAATAAGCACAAATTCAATCCTCTGTCCAATATAAATTCCAAGTAGATTCTATGTGATGGGGTCAGAGACACCTTTAAATTAGAGGCTGCAGGTGAATTTAGAAAGGAGTCTGCAGAACTAGTACAATCACTCTGGAAAGCACTTTGGAGAGTCCTCAAAAGACTAGGAAAGGAACCACCATTTGACCTAGCTATCTCACTCCTCAGTATATATCCAAAGGACCTAAAATCAGCATACTACAGCGATGCAGACACATCAGTGTTCAGAGCACCACAGTTCACGATAGCTAAACTATGGAACCCTTCAACTGATGAACTGATGAAAAATTATGGCATTTACACACAATGGAGTATTAGTCCCAAGGAAGTCCATTATGTCATATGTTGGCAAATGGATGAAACTGGAGGCTATCATACCAAGTGAAATAAGCTAGTCTTCAAAAAAAAAAAGCCAAATATTCTCTCTGATTTGTGAGCCAATCTGAAATAAGAGTCAAAAGGGAAGCAAATGGAGGAAGGAGGAATGAAATAAGGACAGTCAATAGGAGGAATCAGACTTCACTTGCTCATGTTCATATATGAACATATAGTGAATCTCATCTATCTATCTCATTCTTTCTCTCTCTCTGATATATATATCAGTAAGTCAATAAAAAGCTATTTAGTTAATAACAAAGACTAGTAGAAGGAAGAGAAAGGAACAGAGTGGGGGGAATACAAGGGACTGAGTTAGAATAAGATATTCTTATGCTCATATAAAGAGTTGTCAAATATATCTAAAAAGAACAAGGGATGGGAGGAAGGGAGGGGAAGCGGAAATACAAGAACTGAGTTAAAACAAGTATATTCCAAGTTGTTATAAGTATGTCATTGTATATTGTATATTTAATTGTATATTAATTGTATATTTAATTGTCACATATATGAAAAATAATGTTCTTCCTAGGTATAAGAATTATTCCACTAAACTTGGATATATTAGAATAATATATACCCCAGAAAGAGAGGCAAAGGACCAGGGAGCAGGAGCAGGGATGTGGAGGAGTGCTGGGGTGGGATGTTAGCCAAATTATGTTGTTGTATCACGTGCATCTATGAATATGTAACAAAAAGCCAATCATTATGTACAACTATAATGTGCTAATAAAAATATAAAACAAAAAGAATGAATCTGCAGGAGTTTCAAAGGATGCTAAAGTATTTAGACTAGAATGTCAGTGAAAGATATTAAGAAAGGAGCCACATGATCATATTTACATTTAGAAAACAGTCTGGTAATCTGGTGAAAGAAATTGGTATTGGCTGAATTCAGAAGTTTAACTGAAAAGATACGGACAGAGAGATAAATTAAGAAGCTATTATAAACCATCAAGCAGCAAATGATGACCATGGGATTGGAAGAGTAGGACAGACAGAGACTAGGTCATTTATAGACTTAAAGTTTGTGATTAACTGTATATACACGTGATTGAGAGGGAAGTCAAGTATAACTTTTGATTATTTTCTCAAAGAGAAGATCTCATATTTTAGGTAACATTTCTTTTAATCCCCATATTTTGATTCCAATTTGAAAAATCCCTTTCAAATTTATCAAATGTATAGACTGCGGATTGTAAATATTGGCTTTGAAAGTTGGTAGGTTGGGGACAAGTGTTCCTTCTTCAATTCAGTGCTGGTATGTCCTTCGGCAAGTTGCTTCTGTGTCTTAGAAGCTACTTCATAAAGGAGAGCAGAGAGTAAAAGAACTAGACTATGAAAGTGCTTGTCTTGGAACCTGGCCCATCTGCAGTAATGACCAAAGGAAAGTATAGGAACAGCAGAGGTTGTGGGAGCAGTGCATTTTCATGGAGAGTTCCCAAGAGTGAAGGAATTACAATTATTCGATGAATAGCAATTCTGTCCTTAAAGCTTAACTTTTCATTAATCAAGCCATTGATGTTTGGAGGTCTGGAGTAGGTAAATCAAATTCTTTTTTTATTTTATTGAGGATCTGCATTGTTGTACAATCATAAATTAATATGTAGTAACAATACGAAATGCCCCTGGTCCTAATCCAGAATCACCCCCATTTCACTCATACCAGTTTCTTGTCTCTTCTGCATTTCCCCCCATAAGAGGTGTGTATACAGCATTTTTAGAATTAAATGATTGCATAAGTATTATTTGGCTTCTTTGCAGAATAAAGAGTAAGCTACATTATTGATAAATCATTTTCTTTTTTTATTCATTCAACATAGTCTTGCACATTGGAGGGAATCACTGTTACGCATTCATGAACCCATGGAATTTGACAAAGCAAGCCAAGGCTGATGCCAGCTCATGGTCTACCCACTTTGAGTTCTCCCTGATCCCATGTTTCCCCTATTTTACCCCATCTTAGTTGGGCTTCTCATGGATGTCGAAGATTCCCCACTGGATTGGTAACCCCCTACTCCCTCCCTCCAGCTGCCTTGATTTCTCCCCTAATTCCTCCCTCTCCATCCTTCCCCCTTCCCTTCATCCCCCAGCATCATAGCCATGGTTCCCCCTGCTTGTGTAAAAATTCACCCCTGTTGAGGTTATTACTAGCTTAGCCAACTTTCAGTCTTTTCCCAGATAAATCATATTCTTAAAAGGTTAAATTGGACATTGAGGCAAATTGATGTGTTTTTGGCCCTTCAAACAGGAGTGGCTATGACTCAGCTGCAGAGTGCTGTAACAAAGAACATCCATCTGGGAATAAAACCCACAGTTTATATTAGAGCACACTCTTAGTGTTGTACATTCTTTGGGTTTTGGAAAATACATAATGAAGTATGTTGCATTATTGTATCCTAGAACATTTTCACTCCACTAAAATCATCTGTGCCTCCCCTACTCATCCCCAGTATGCAACCCTAACACTAACTTTTTTATCCCCTTAATTGTGGCTTTTCTAGAAAGCTATCTAGTTGGAATCAGACTACGTGGACCTTTCAGACTGCTTTTGTTTTTGGCAATACACTATTAAGACTCCTCCATGTCTTTTTGTACTCTGAGAGTTCATAACTATTAATCACAAAATAGTATTCCACTATCTGGGTGTACCATGGAGATACTATTACCCCCCCCATCAGATTAGTATTTCAAAACCCTTCATTTTGTTTTTTATCCTTTCCAAAAGGCTGAAATTCTTCAATTTGAAATTATTCAATGTTTACATATTGACAACTAATTCAAGTTGCTGTTGCTATTTAACGCTATATCTGTTAAAATACTGATGTTTTAGCCATATATACTCCAACTTATGAATCCATAGCTCTGAATGTGGAGGGGAATCATGGATTTGCATATCTAACAGGTTCCCAGGCAATCAGAGTGGTTCCTGGCCTACAATTTGAGTTACCCAAGTCTAGATAACCAAAATTGCAATTTGGCTTAAGAGAGAATTTGGAAAAATAGACACTGATAGCATTTTCTTTCTTTCTTTTTTTAAGAAACAGGGAGAGCTTGGGCGGGGGGAGAATCAATTTTATTTATTTTTACATCTGGCCTTTGTTTCTCTAACACTTAGTTTTGTATGTGGTATTGGGGTTCTAATCCGGATCCTCACACATGCCAGGCAAATGCACCATCCACTGAGCACTGCTCCATCCCACACTGATAGCATTTTCATAAAGAATTTTTGCTTTGTTTTGATTGATATGTTAAATGTGATAAATGGACATTCTTTCAATATCCACATGTTAAGAGGACTATTGCACAACAGTTATGACAAAACACATAAACTAATAGAACACCTTAGTCATGATGTTCTTCTCTTCTACTTTATATAACAGAGTTTATAAAATTACCTGTAATTGAGACATATCTTAAACCAAAGTATCTGAATTTTCATTGGTTTGATACCAAACCTTCTTAAAATGAATATTTCTTATTTAAATTATGTGTTCCACTAGAAATTGAACAAAAACACTCTGGATAATTTGGCTTCCAGCAGGCATGGATTCTCACAACAAAGTGCAAGAAATTCCTGTACAAAATAGACAATGTTCTATGTGTTTTGTTTTGTGTTAGTGTACATGCATACAGCATTTACTTAACACAGTCTAAAGATATTATTATAGTTTGTGACTCTCAGAAGAATCATTAACACAGGGTTTCCTTTTTTCTTTTGTCTTACTTTATTTTTTAATGATGCTAGAGATTGAACCAATGCCACATGCATGCTAGGCAAGAACTTTACCACTGAGATATACCTCCAGTACATGACTTCTTTTTCTTTTCTATAGTATTCCAAAGGGAGTCTGAACTTCAGGATCACATGAATTTGGGTGGGGATAAAACATCTTTCATTGATTTCTAACCAAAAGCAAACAAACATTTACTTTAATTATGAATGTAGGGGGCAAAACATTGGCATATTATATATATTATTAATTTGACATTAAGAAAGAGATCATAGACATTTTTAGAAACAGTATAGTTTGAAACATCTAGTATTGTCATCTATGATCATCACTATTTTGAAATTATAGTCATTATTGGAGGTAACTCAAGTTATAAGTAATATCATAGAACATATTACTCTATTGCAAATTTTTAAATATTTTGGTGACTATACTTCAAAGTAATTATCTTCTTTTTATCTTAAAGATTCAAAACTTTGTTCTGAGAATGGATCCATAGGTTTACCTAGATTTCCTAAAGACTATGGCATTGAAAGGTTAAGAACATCTGAACAGCTTTGTAAAAACATAGTTCCAATTCCACATTAGCACAAATGGTCCCACAGGCTTAGATTATTTTGTATAATGTAGTTTTCAGTTCTGTCAACTGATTTGCATTTTTTCATAGCCAGTATCTCTATTGGAAACGTGGCTATGCAGGCAACAGAAAAACTCACGCCTTTCTAAACAGTATAAATAAAACTGAGGATGTTGAAAGAGTCATGCCATATGATATATGCACAAGTTTACAAATTAATGTGACACAGTATTGATCAGGATAACAGCTGGAATGAACACATTAGTTACACCACACACTGACGCATTTATCAAATGAGCTAATCTGATCCACGATGTGAAAAGGAAAAAATAAAAGATTACCCTCATTCATGAGTTAAGTTCTTAACAATGGTGTGTATTTATTGGGCAAGACTATTTAGCTTATTGGTTCTTTTAAAAAATTGGATTGTGAATTGACCATTTAATCAAACCAACAAATTGATAGGGACTATTACTGATTACCAGCTCAGGAAAAAAATATCAGTTATTGTAACAAATCAAAATGAAACAACAGCAGCTCAAATTTTCATGAGAACTTATGACAAATCCCCTTTTAACATGCAGAGGCTTCCTAATTAGGTAAATGGAAAGCAAATAGTTATGAGACAAAATTTCTCCCAGTCCCCATGATTGAAACAATTCCTCATAATAATAGACACCCAGCTTTAAAAAAAAACGTGATGCTGTAATGTAGTCTGCAATGAGAGAGCAAAAAAGAAACCAAAGTGTCACTTTTGCAATTGCTAAGAATTTTCAAAGAGCTTCCGTTTTTATTTTCAAAGACAAATGTAAAAATTCAGTGAGCCAAATGTCAGGTTTCCTACATATCCTTACTTAAAAAGGAAAAGGAATAGAGGTTATGTTTCCAAGAAAAGTCAAACATTCCTAAACTCCTTTACCATAAAACATCCTTTGATCAACAAGGTTTATTTTGGTCAAGTTAATGTTCACTTTTCAAATTTTACATGTGTGTACTTCGTAAAACACTTTCCAACATGCTCATGGAATTCCATGCAAACATGAAAAATCCTCAGATTTACCTTTCAGAATTTCTTAGTCAACCTGACACTCTAGATCACACTTTCCTCTTAGACTCTTTGACTCAGTAGATTGCTGCTTACTTTCCGTGTGGTCCCACGGATGTAGCACCCTGAGAACCACTGCTCACCACAGGTCAGACTGTGATTGCATTTGCCCCACCCATACCCCCTACAGGGGAATACTGGTATTTCATGATGAGTTTGGAAGCAGGCTGAGGTTACACCCTGAGTGCACTTGAGTGTTCTAACTGCACAGTTTCAATATATCTTAAATTTTCTTTCCAAAAGTAATATATCAAGAAAATAAACAAACACAAACTTGTTATAATTGAATCATTTCTATTTAAGTAAAGAATATGTTCATTGAAATTTGTCTTTTGAAATGGCCTTCGAAACACTCTTTTTATTAGTCAGTTAGCTAAAAACTCCATTTTTAAAAATTTTTTTATACCAGGGATGAAATCCAGGGTGCTTAACCACTGAGCCACATCCACAGACCTTTTTTTTATTCTGAGATAGAGTTTCACTAGGGCACTTAGGGCCTTAGTAAGTGGCTGACCCTGGCTTTTGACATTGTAATCCTCCTGACTCACCCTCTCCAGCTGTTGGGATTTCAGGTCTGCACTACTGCACCCAGCATAACACAGAGTTTTAGAAAATCACATTCATATTTGATGTTGAAACTCAAGGTCAAGTAAAATTAAAACTTACTAGTTTAGCTTAACATTTTATGCGTGTGTGTTTGTGTGTTTATGCTATTTCATTTTGTGTTGAGAACAAATGATATCTACTAATCAAAAATTATCAGGATGGGGGCTGGAGTGGTGGCTTGGCAGTTATGTTGCTTGCCTGGCATGCATGAAGACACAAGTTCGAACCCCAGCACCATGTACACAACGAAGTCTTGGAGAAACAAAGTCACATGAAAAAACTAAATAAAAAATTGCTTCTTTCCTTCTCTCTCTCACTGTCCCTCTTCCTTTAAAAAAAAAAAAGTATCAGGATGGGGGCTGGAGAGGTGGTTTAGCAGTTACTGCGCTTGCCCTGCATGCATGAGTACACAGGTTCGAACCCCAGCACCCATGTACACAACTAAGTGTCAGAGCAACAAAAGCCATGTGAAAAACTCAATAAAGGTTGATTCTCTCTCCCTCTCTCTCTCACTGTCGTTCTCTCTCTTTTAAAAAAAATTATCAGGATGGAAAGTGATGGCAGATAAATAAGAAGAAACTCATAGCAGAGTTACCACAACCCACAATTCAGCACCACTATCAAAACAGATTATATCATTCATGAGTCAGCAGGCCAGAGGTACAGGACTTTCATGCGGAAGAGTTTTGAAAGAGCTGATAAAATAAGCTGTGAAGCTGAAAAACAGTTTAGAAGTATGGGTTCAGACTTCCTTGGTGTCTGCCTTAATTAGACACCCAGGAACTCCTGTTGCAAAGAAGACTGGCATGTCCAAAGAAGAGGAAAGCATTCACTTTGGACCTAAGAAAGCTTGGATGGATCTTGCCTGCCCCTTCTCACTCTCATCTGTATTAGCTAATCAAGTTCAGCAGCTCTTCCAATTTCATATTTCACACCTGTAAAATGGGATCATTACTGAAACTGCCAGGTCATTAATGGCTTTGATGCTCAACTGAGATGTATTGCTTGAAACCATTTTATAAACTGAAAACACACCAAGTTAAATATGGCTTTATAGACATTTCAAGTCACAGAGAAGTACAGCTTTTAGAATGTGTGGGAAGAAAGTGGATCTGAGGGCGAGTTCCTAGAGGAGCAGACAGTGATGACTCCCTAATACCTTACCCTGCGAACAAGAATTTTACACCTGATAAAGAACATTTGAGTTTAAAAGACTCTTCTCCTCTGGGAAGATTGTTTAGAAGACTTCTTACAAGCCCTTCAAGAAATTGTTAAGTCTCACAAATATTTCTAGCCTTAGAAACTTTTTTCAGCTAGGAAAAGGAAATGAACATTGCTAAGTGTCTAATAAAACCAGGTAAACACTATGGGCTTTAAAGGGTACCCTTTAGATGTCTTCTTTGATTACTAACAACTCAACCTTTGGTAGATCAGTGGCTTTAACCAACACAAACTGTTTCTTTTACATTCCTGGAGGACAAAATTCTGCAATCAGATTCAGTGGTCTAAAATTAAACTGTCAGCAGGGGAGATTTGTTCTCTAATTTCTGACCACAGAGACCATTTCTCTTTTTCTTTTTTCTTTCTTGTGGAGAACAGACAAAAAAATCTTTTCTCAGGCTACTGATAAGCTGCACAGTCCCCTCTTGTTTTACAAAGCAGCAGCCACAGGTTCCCATCAGCCATGTGATCACAATGATAATCAATACTGGCAAACCATGAAGCTATTGCAAGAATTACAAATTTGATTCCAGATCACCACAATCAAGTAAACATTGCAGTAAAGTGAGTCACATCGATTTACTGCTTTCTCAGTGCATATAAAAATTATACTTATACTGTATGTTAGGCTAAGTGTGCAACAGCATTATGTTTAAAAATAAAAATGTTGTACCTACCTTTGAAATGCTTTATTGCTAAAATATTCTAATGGCCATCTGTGGCTTTAGGGAGTTGCAATATTTTTGCTGGGAGAGGGTGTCACCTTGATGTTGATAAAGGTTGAGGGATCAGGGTGGTGACTGCTGCAGACTGGGCTGGCTGTGGCATTACTTAGAATAAGACAAGTGACTCATCTTTTCACAAAAGATTTCTCTGTGGCATGTGATGCTGCTGTTTGATAGCATTTTACCCACAATAGAACTTGTTTCAAAATTGGAGCCTAAAACCCCCACATCCTTAACTATTTGATATTTGATAAAGGGGGGCAAAAGTATAGTGTGGAAGAAAGATAGCCTGTTCAACAAACGGTGTTGGACAAACTGGACAGCCATATGTAGACAATTCAAGCTGGATCCTTATTTTTCGCCCTGTGCAAAAAGTTAAATCAAAATGGATCAAAGACCTGGATATTAAGCCAACAACTTTAAACTTACTAGAAAAAGAAGTACGGTCATCACTACAGCATATAGGAGTCAGCAGCTACTTCCTTAACAAAACTCCAATGGCTCAAGCTGTAAAATAAAGAATAAATGAATGGGATGCAATTAAACTAAAAAGTTTCTGCACAGCTAAAGATCTAGTCAAGAGCATCAAGAGAGAACCTACAGAATGGGAGAAAACTTTTGCCTGCTACACCTCGGACAGAGGGCTAATATCCAGAATATACAGGGAACTAAAGAAACTAAACACCAAACTTACAAATAACTTGTGAGACTTTAGAAGAAATTGACTGTTATACCAGACATAAGTCATGATATCCAAACTTCACACAAACAGCCTTATATAATAACTTCTTTGTGCCCAAAGAGCCCAAGCAAAAAGTGCCTCTGCCTCATACTCTCTTGAGATCACAATCAATGGAAAAGCTTCTGCCACCTGTGGAGTTTGACCCAATGATGTCCTTTCTAGTGGGTTCTACTAGAACCCACTAGAAAAAAAATTGTGTAATTGTGTAATTTTACAAATACAAAAAATTGTGTAATTTTCTGCTCAGCTTGGAGCCTGGATCCAGGTTTGATTTCACTTTCTCCAGCAAAAGACTACAGTCAGTTTCTTTTGGTAACCATTCTTATAGATTCTCTCCTCATCTAACAGAAGATCCAGAAAATCCTTTAAATCCTCACTACACAGAATCAGAACTCTATGTTGCTTCTTGTCCTGATAAGTCTCATTCCAACAATTCTAAATACACATGGAAATAAAAGAATTTAAAAACAAAGAGAAGACACAAAATGTCAATAAGGATTAAACCAGGTCTTAAAATGATTGAATAACTGAATCAATGGTTCAACCCTTCTAAAGCCGATTATATTTGTATTTCAGTGATTAAATCAAGCTATAAGTGTAAACATGTGCACATGCCCTGATTAATTACCAATTTCTGAAAATTGTAGTAATCGTCTAATGTGTGTGGCAGGGGAGAAAAAAAGAATCCCAAAAATGAAAAGAATTTTTTCAAATGAAAACAGGATGATTCATTCAAATTTATTGATGGCTTTTGTTTGGGTATAAAGAGAAAGAAGTAAAAATCTCCAAACAAAAACATTAAACTTCTAATTGACACCTGCTAGATCACTTTTTTCCTACTTTATAAAAAGTAATATTTTATTGATTTTTCTTTCACACTAATGTTGACATAAAAAAATACCATATACCATGTGCATGTGCTTTCTGACTTCAAATTCCCATTTGTAACTCTCTGAGACAGTAAGAACACTTTCACTTGGAATGGAATTTTAATTTATACTTCAGTGTTTTAATCAGTGTACTTATTTATTTTAAATATAACTATTGAGTTTACACCATCAGGTACTTTGCTAGATACCAGAATCATAACAATGAAAGAAATCAGATCCAGCCCCTTTTTTCCTTAACCTTTAAGATATACTATAAACTAAAAACAAAGTCTTTCTCACTTTAATAAACAATGGTTGATTTTTTTTTAAAACCTGTTGATTTTCTGAATTCTAATTTTGGATATATTTTCTGTGTGCACATGTTAAAATTAAAATATATATTCTATATACAAATTCTAAACTTAAATTGTTAGTATTTAAAACCAATGCATCATGTGTTTTCTTATAAATAAGACTTCAATATTAAAATTATATAAACCAATTGAACAAAAAAATCAAATCTTTTAAAAAAGATATTTTGTTTAGTCAACAGAGTTTCATCCCTAAACCTCAAACTCTGTATGTGTTGCTTTCCTGAATACTAAGTTCAGTATTTAATGTGTTTTTTAATGGATCTATCACAACTTTGCTTGCATGTTAGGTGTTTATATTATTTTTGCTAGAGATATTTCTACTTATTAAATTAATATAAACTTTTAAACATTTAAGCTATTAATCCAAATACTCTAAAATACAGTTAATGTAACACAGACATGTAATCCTATATATGATCCATGTATGTTTCAGCAATATTTAGCCATTTATATGGTAATTTACTTCTATTACCAGATTAAAATTACTATGACTTTCTGGATTATTGATTTTTTCCATCATTACACCTAAATGCTTTTTTTCTGCCCTAGATTTTGGAAAATTAGAATAACTCTATGTAATTTCTACACATGCTGGTATTGATGCCTACTACAGGGTTTTATAAATATTTCATCCTCTGGGATTCATTAATAGCATAAATGCCTTGAATTATCTAACATGCTAAGTGGTCCAATTATCTTCATCAGATAGAGTTTATGACTTAAGAAATTTTTCATTATAGGAAAGAAACTTTGAGCTAGAAAAAACTTTGGATAATATCAAGGTCAATACCAGTATTTTCCAAAAATTACTACAAAAGAAGCCAAAAGTATGAACCTAATCGGCTTATAATAGAAGAGAAAAATGTAGAAATGTCTTCTTCTTCTTCTTCTTCTTCCTCTTCCTCTTCCTCTTCCTCTTCTTCTTTTTCTTCCTTTTTGTGAGGCATATTATGGATCGAACCTAGCAACACTTAACCAGTAATGTACATCCAAGCCTTTTACTCTTTCTTTCCTTCCTTCCTTCCTTTCTTTCTTTTTTTTCTTTTTTGAGACTGGCTCTTGCTAAGATGTTGAGACTGGCTTTTAACTTGTGATCCTCCTGCCTTAGCCTCCTGAGTCACTGGAATAACAGGTGTGCATCACTGCACCCAGCTATAAAGGTTATTCTTCATTATTATCCCATGATATGCAAACAAAACATCAACTAAAAAAAATAAACAGGTATTTTTATGTACTGCTATTCAGCCTCCACCATTTCTACCAGAGTTCCATTGCTATTATCTTATTCCTCAGGGTATGCACCTGTGCCTAGTATTCCTGTTCCTATGATCCCTCAAGGTTGTTGCTATGTAGATACGATTCAGATTCCATTTAAAAAAAAAGTAAAGGAACAGGCAGCCACCCAACTACCATACATCAGAAAGGAAACTGCCCTAGAGACAGTGGCCACAGCCTGGGGGGTCAAGTGAACAAGGGCAGTGAGATGAATCATAGAACAGGTATGCACTCAGAGGTGGCAGTTTAAGACCGAATCCTGCCCTTCTTTATAAATGACATTGAAAAAACTTAACCACTGACTGTGGTCCTCCTTTAGTGCACCTGTATGTGAGGATTAATAACTCATCTGATATCGTGAGCATTGAATCTATCAAAATACTTGAGTGGCAAACCTAAGTCATAATAATGTCACAATGAGCTGTGCCTGTACCACACTTTAGCTCACAAGTTTGAGACCTATATGAGCACTATATAGGGAGACTCCCTACTTAGCAATAAATAAATGTTATAATAATTATACATAAGACTATTATAAACACTAAGAATAGCATAAGATCATGCATATGAAGATTGTACTAAACCACCACTTATATTGCTATCATTCCATGATGATAAAATGAACAAAAATCTGACAAATACTAATTTTGTTGCCATTTTCAAGAATGGATATCTTGTGTTACTTAACTCTAACAATGCTCTTTGTAATTTATAAGTATTTAAAATTTTATAACTATATATGATATGCTTTAATGGACAAGCCCTATCTCTCTCTTCCCTCTCCTCCCTATGTCATTGAAAATGGATATGAAATGCAAAAATTTCTCCCAATCTGCTTCTACCACCCCCAGGCTAAGAGAGAAGCATGAGCATGAAGGCCACGTGTCTTTTAACCTTTGTTTTCTGGGCTGCAGTTTTGTGACACAGTTTATCAAGCACACACTTGAAGCAATTTACCTCTGTTAAAAATTACTCATAACTGAATTAGCCCTCATATGATGAAAACTGCTTACGAAAGGCACCAAATGTATTTTTAAAATTTATTATGTTATTTTAGAATTGTACATGACACAAAAAAAATTAACAATTACACAGACATTTCTTCACATTTCTACTTTGGTAGTTCATGTACCAATAACAATCTCTTCATTATTAAATTTCAGTTTTATGACAATTTTCTCATTCCAGTTCTTTCTGTGGTGGTTTGTTTACTTCTGACATGGAGCATTTATGTGAAAATGAAAAACCAGCACAGCTTTTCAAAAGAAAAAATACGCTTGATTCTGTTATAATGTACAATTTTTATTTGTCCTTTAACCTGCTCCTCTTGGTTATAACAAAAATGGTAAATGTAAGTTTTTTACAAATTCTACCTGTTGCATCTTTTCATTAACAAAGGTAACAAACATTTAAAGGTCTGAGTTCATCTTTTATTCCCTGAATCCTAAGGTGGGACTGCCCAATTTTTCCTTAATTCCTGATGCAACTCTCATTGTTATTTATCCACCACACTCTGATTTCTTTGTTTTAAGTCTACATCATCAGTCTCAGCCATCCCCTTGATTCTTGTTCTTCTCCTTTTTCCCCACTCCCACCACACTGCTTATCAATTCTGGACTCCATAAAGTGATATTGATGTGGGCCTCACATTCATTTTCCTTTATATTTGTGTCTAATTCAATAATCTGGATGCACCTAGTATGTATGTTTAGATCCTTTACATGAAGAAATATCCGCCATAGTTGAAAGATCATTAAACATATAATACACATTCATTTGATTGGATAAATTTAAAATGAACCAGTGCACTGTCGCATTTCTCCAATATTTATGCTTGTCCTTCATGATTCCATTGCTCTCACCATTTCCTTCTCATTTCATGCTAATTCAGTGTCTCCTACCATCTCAAGAAACTCAAGAAAGAGCATCATCAAGTTCAAATTTGGAGTTAAAAAGCCTGGTTAAATCTTGCTTGATGATTTGTATAAGCCGTATGATAAAAAATAAGTGTGAGTAATATGATATGATAAGAAAAATGCATTTTCTTGCATATTTAGCAAGCTTGAAAACTGAGGCTAGCAGTCAATGAATCACCCAAGTTCTAAACAAATCCTCTGGAAATATAGCTAGAGGTATAGTGTGGCAGTGAATCTCTATCACTCACCTGCAGCCTCCACAGGGAAATTAGAATTTGAAGAAGAGTGAGGGCACTCTGATGCATTGGGTATGTGGAATCATGTCACACTTTCAAGGCAGGGAGGGAAGGTCAGATGACTTGGATCCCAAAAGATCTTTTCACAAAGGTTGTAGTGGCTTTGAAGAGATTAAAATCTTACTTTTGCATAGATGTTTTATTATAACCTGAAATGATGCTGAGGGCTATAGGGCTGTGACAGATTGCAATAGGAAGATAAAAAAAGTTGTTTTGTGTTTGCATGTGTGTGTGTGTGTGTGTGTGTGTGTGTGTGTGTGTGTGTGTTTAGGTGTGCAAGGCATGGAGTGTGCTAGAAGAAACTTTGTTAGGTGACAAAACCCACCCACTTCAGTGATTGGAGAAGTTCACCTCCAAATTTTGATGCAGCAAAGATCCATGATTTCCAAGTACAATTAGAGATAGTAGGAGGTAGCTGGACTAAAGGTCTCTCAATGGAGAGTACATTATAAAGATGACTCTTTAGTAAGGGAGCCTCAGGAGCAAGTTTTTAATGATGTTTATTTCCAAAGGCAGAAACTTGAGAAGCATATTGAACAAAGTCAGCTGGGAGTCATTGGTCTATGTTGGAAATTATATAGCGAAGAATTCGCCAAATACGGCTGACTAAAAAATGAAAATGTGGAGGTATACAACATTGGGGAATATTATGGCCAACTGGTATTAGCCAAAAACTAGGTTGACTATTTACTGTCTGAAAAATGAGACTTTTATAATAGCTGAAAATGGCCAAATAACTGCAGATAAATCATCCAAACCATGGTAAGAAATCTGGCAGCAAGTTAGAAAAAAATTATGGAAAAACCCATTTCCAATAGTGTAGCCCAGAGGAAACATCTCATATTCTCAGAGTCCTCAACTATCAAGTATGAATAATGTTATTTATATTTTAAATTGAATTGGAGAAGTGATCAGGATGATTAAATGTTGAAGATTTATAAATACCTCACATAGTGGGTGACACTCAGTAGCTATTTAATAAATGAAAGAAAATAATAACTCCAACTTTAATTTTAAAAATCTGTTGCCAGGAGTGGCAATGTACATCTTTAATTCCAATGGCTCAAGAGGTTGAGGCAGGAGGACAGAAAGTTTAAAGCCAGACTCAGCAACTTAGTGAGAACCTAAGCAACTTAGTGAGACTCTGTCTCAAAACAATAAAATAAATAGGCTGGGATGTGGCTCAGTATTTAAGCGCCCCTAGGTTCAATCCCTGGTATTCACCCCCCCAAAAAAAAATCCATTAGTTCCCTCTCAACTATCATTAAATTTCAACTATTTCAATTTTGTTTTGATCTTTTCAAAGCTTACTTATGTAATCCCTAACATTCTACTATTTGAAATTCCTGCTTATTTAAATTATTATTCTGCTCCACACTAAATTGTCCTGTTGAAAATATAAGATGATAAAAATGCTAACTTATTCTAATATAGATCTACACTTCTTTCATCTTTCCCTCTGAAAAACCTATAAAATCTATCTTTTGGTGACAAAAGCAAAGTCAAACTTTCTGCCTATTATATCCTCTATATCAGTATATCATCATTCATTAATTTATAAATTCACTTAACAAATATTTATTCAGTGCCCATTACCCAGCAGGAACTCTTCCATGACCTGGGGACATAGTGGTGAATAAAGCACAGACCTCTGTATTCTGTGAACCTCTGTTCTAAGAAAACAGAAAATGAAGAAGATAAGTAATTGAAACCTGAACTGCAGTAGGTTGTCAGTGACATAAAGGAGAAAAATTCAGCAGAGAGAGGAAGTAAGATGTCATGGGGATGTTGTGCTTTTAAATAATATAGCCAGGAAGTACTTTAGAAAGAGAAGATAATATTGAGTAAAGTGCTTGAAGATAAGGGAAAAAACCACATGAATATTTAAGAAATAAATCCTCAGGCTTTCAGGAAAAGAAAGTAAACCCCCCCAAAGTATTAGTGTTCTCAGTGTGTCCCCCTGTATACCTGTGTCAGGAATAGGAGAAATAAACAGGAGTTCATATTAACAGGATAACTGAGTGAATGGTGCCAAAGATAAAGCAAATAGCAAATATGAAAACACAACTAACAAAAAAAATCTACATTGTAGATTCAGATGAAAAATATTTGTAAATTGGTCTAATTAGCTGTAGTGCAGATGAGAAGAGCTCATATTTTGAATTACCCAATGAAAAGAGTCACATGTTGGTAATAAGAGGAAGAGCATGATTAAATCAGATCCCAAAGTCTGACCTGAGCAACTGGAAGAAAGTAGATGCTATTTCCTACAAGGATGAACTTGTAGGAAAAGATGAGGTTATTTACGAACTACCTGTTCTGTTTTTGGACATGATACATTTAGGTGAGTGTTACATATTCAAATGACAATATCAAGGATACTATTAGAAATACAACTCTAGAGGACAGGAGAGAGATCTGGGTTGAAGACTGACTAAGATGATACTGAAAAGATGACTACATGAAACTACCAAGGGAGGGAGTGCCAACAGACAAAAGGCCAGTGTCAAGGCCTTAGTCTTGGCTCATACCTACATGTAGCAGTGAATGTGAACAAAAGCACAGGCAAAAACAAAAAGAAGTAATGGCCAGAGAGATAAGAGAAAATCAGGACACTTGCAGTGACTTGAAGCCATGTGAAAAAAATTCAAATTGAGATAGTGATCTACTGTGCTAAACTACGCTGATGGGAAATATGAGGACTGAGAACTGACCATTAAATATAATATATGTAATACAGCAATACAGGAATCATTAGTGGCCCTGGCAAGAGGAATTTTGCTGATGTCATTAGGATAAAAGTCAACTGAACTGGGGTGAAAACAAGTGGTAGTAAGGAGTAGATCAAGACACTGAGGATAGCCAATACTTTCAAGAATTTTTTGAATAAGAAAAGAGGTAAAATGGACATATCTTTGGAAGTGTCTAGAAGTATTTTATATGCTATTTTTTCAATGCAGAATAAACAACGTGTGTGAATGCTGTTATGAATGACTCAAAAGAGAAAAGAACTGATGGAAGATGTGGGTGGAAGTTTTGGAACAACACCCTTGAGTTCCTATGGAGGACTGAACCCAGAGGGTGGGCTGGTTTGAATTTAAGGAATGGATAAGGCATTCAAAATAATAGGAAAGAAAATAGAATGTAGGGCTATAAATTCCAGTGAAGGGGTTGATATGTGAGAGCAGTGGGAGTTTTCTTCTATCCGTATCCATTTTTCCTCAATGAAATAGAAAGTCAAGTATGAGAAGGTGTTGGAGACTGAAGCCAACATGATGCTTGGCCGGATGCCAGAGAAAAGTATTAGTAGTAAACAACTCTGCAAGAGGCCCAGCTGGCTTGCATCTTCCCGAGTAATTAGCAAACTGCCTGATCGCATGACTAAGCTATTTGGCTGCTCTATTGTTGCAACTGATTGATTATGTTTGTTCTGTGTCCCTATTGGGGGTTTTGTAACAAATTGATATCGGGCGTACAGGGAAATAGGAGAGGTAGAGAGAAGAATAAAAGCCTTGGCAGTAGAAACAGGGACTCTAGTGAGAGGAGATGTAAAAGCTTTGCCTCTAGAGAGATGGATAAAATAAAGTGCTTGGAGAACTCAGGACCAGTGTGTGCCTACTTCATTCTCAGTCAACTGCCGACTGAGAGCCTTGTCCGGTTCCTGCCGGCCAGGACCGGACAATTGGAGGCCCGTACGGGGCTCCTCTGAAAACAGTGGTAAGTGGCTAAGGCAAGGAAAGTTGTTAGAGATAGAAAGTATAGCACTGGTCTCCCGTGAGGAGAGGAAGTACTAGCTTAGAGCTGGGATAGGATGTCCTGTGTTTTGAAGTACTAACTTAGAGCTGGGGTATTTGTTCTGTGTGTCTTTGTGATTTTCCTGTGTGTTTGTGTTCATGTGTAGATGAGCGCTCATAAATTAGAATTGAAAAAGGAAAAAGAAAAGAAAATGGATCCAAATGACTTTTAAAATTAAAAGGGTCAAGGCATTGTGGACTTAAAAATATATAGGGGAAAATTGTTGGGGGTCTGGTTTTTACCCCATTTCATTAGTTGCCCCAGAATCATCTTGTTGCTGTTTGTAAGAACTCAGGGTGAGTTAGAGTGTGTTTACATAGAGGTTTTTAAGTTGTTTTTCAGAGCCTCAGGGAGAAAAAATAAAAGGAGATACGGATCGGGGAAGAAAACCTGCCGGTCCTGCTTCGGCGTAATTAGAGAGACTTTGACATCTCAGCTGCGGTGGCTGTAGCAGTGGTGGCCTCCAACACCTGTGCATTGGACTATTGACCGTGAACCAACAAGTTGATCTACTGCGAGAACAAGTAGACCATTTTGGCAGACATTGGGTCTATGTGTATTTATAATCTGCCTGGACTGAATTTTAGCTACCTAAGTAATCTGGGTAAGTCCTAGGCAGGAGTGGCCAGTGTCATTATTATTATGTGCTTTGTGATTGGTCTTGCGGTAAAAAGGCATGGAAGGGATCAAGCAAGCTTATGCTGCCCTCAGAGTTGATGACCATGAGTCAGCAACAACATGAATGGCTCAAGCTCAAGGGGCTGGTAGTCGATGATGGGTAAGTCCCTTCAACCCCCTTATCAACCTAAGACAGGAAGGGTGCCTTACACTGCACTTAATTCCAATGACGGGTAAGAAGGGGAGGTGTGAATGGAGACACCTAAGACAGGCACAGTCACCTGTTTGTTTTTCTCCTCTCAAAGAAATAAAAAAAAATTTAAAAAGGAGGAGATGTTGGAGACTGAAGCCAACATGACGCTTGGCCGGATGCCAGAGAAAAGTATTAGTAGTAAACAACTCTGCAAGAGGCCCAGCTGGCTTGCAACTTCCCGAGTAATTAGCAAACTGCCTGATCACATGACTAAGCTATTTGGCTGCTCTATTGTTGCAACTGATTGATTATGGTTGTTCTGTGTCCCTATTGGGGGTTTTGTAACAAATTAATACCGGGCGTACAGGGAAATAGGAGAGGTAGAGAGAAGAATAAAAGCCTTGGCAGTAGAAACAGGGACTCTAGTGAGAGGAGATGTAAAAGCTTTGCCTCTAGAGAGATGGATAAAATAAAGTGCTTGGAGAACTCAGGACCAGTGTGTGTCTACTTCATTCCCAGTCAACTGCCGACTGAGAGCCTTGTCCGGTTCCTGCCAGCTGGGACCGGACAAGAAGGAAGATTGGAAAGGAGGTAACATAGATAGAAGGAGAATGTTGGAATTTTGAAATGATAATTTGCAAAGCGGATAAGAGAATGGATATGGAAAATATCACATGACTGAAGAACAACATTAAGGGCTGCTTGAGATAGTGATTAAAAATTTCAGGTAAGAGAAGTCAGCATCATGCCATGAATAGTCCACCAATAAGCTCAAAGTTGTAGTAGCTCAGTCTCTTCAACACAGTACAAAGTCACTCTATTTTGTTCAACTTCTCATGTTCTTCCTGTCACTTGGAATTTCTCTGCTCTGTCTATATAATTACAACACATTATTCAAGGGCTAACCCATGATTCATCTTTTCTATGGAGTCCTCACTCAAGTAAATTTCTATCTTGTCTTTTATTCTTTTATATTCATAGGTCTTCCATAGTGGTTGAAAACTCATTCTTTAAATTAGATCGCCCAGATTACAATGTCAGAGGCATTATCTTAGAGGAGTCTCTTAAACTCTGTGAGTATGTTTCCTAATCTATAAAACAAACACAAAAATCATTATTTTTTAAATTGGAGAGAACAGGAGAAAATGCAGCTAGTCTACTTAATACATGCTTAATGCACAGTAAAAATTGTGTATTGATTCTGAGCTACATTGCCATTATTACATGTCTCCTCAATTCACATTTTCAAATTGTTTCATGGGGTGGATATTCTCTCCATAATCTCTAAGTTATGTGAGTTCCTTTAGGATAGGAACTATAGAGCTGGAATGATGGCTCAGCTATTTTGGCGTTTACCTGGCATGTGCAAGACCACAGGTTCAAACACCTGCACCATGTACACATGGAAGTGTCAAAGCAATGAAAACCATGTGAAAAACTAAATAAAATTTGATACTCTCTTTCTCTCTCACTTCCCTTTCTCTCATAAAAAAAAAGACTAGGAACTCTGTGTAATATGTTTGTTTTAAAATTTCTCACAAAATACTTGTCAGAAAAGACAATGGTTGACTACTTATGAAATTTAAATTTTACCAAATTTATATTATAAAATTTAACATCATCTTATATGGTATACAATGAAAAATCATGGTATATTGGTTCTTTCCATTTGGATTTGAAGAGAAAACACCATATTAGAAAATTAACTATCTCAGGCACCTTCCTATGACATTTGAGTGAAAATGGCTCTATCTATGTGGATACTTGTCATCACTCACAAAGAAAAAAGCATAAAAGGGATAAGATGAATGTCTTTCCTTAGAGGAAACATAAAATAAGATCCTATAAATTCAATACATAAGTGTATAGTAGAACATATAATTTACAATACATATTTACATTAAAATTATGCCCATTACCTATGTTCCTCTACTACAAGTTAGAATTAGAATGTGTAAAATGAAATTTATTTATTCCTGTCATTGTTTCCAATAAGTTTTAATGCAACAAAATTGCATAATAATGTTAAAATATTAAAATTCAAAGACTGAATACAAATTTTCTCATTTACACGATCATTACCATTCAGAAAGTGTACTGGTTTCTACAGGGAGATATTGAAAGCTTATAAGAATATTAATTATGATATACAGTGGGAATTTCTAGACATGCCAACATATCCCGTGTCAGTAAAACTGTATTTTACTATCACGGGTTACACTATTTAACCATGAAATAAATTCTTTCTCAGTAAAATACCATTAAAAGTTTAAGAATTTAATCTTCCCTTAAGACACTGGCACGTGCATAGAAAACATCTGTCCATGGCAAAAAAAAAGGAAGAAAGAAAATGAAGCCAGAATTTAATATAGAACAAATATCTCCTCTACATAGGGTTTTTGTAAAGGTAGCAGAACTATCTGTTTTCTTAAATTGAGTCTATCTCCAAATGTTTGTTAAAATATGATCTTTAATTTTTAGATTTTATTTTTCAACTTGTTTTGTATCTCCAACACTCAGGTCCTTGCACATGCCAGGCAAGAGCTCCAAACACTGAGCAACTGCTCCACAACTCTGAGACAGGGGGAGAAGTTAGGCAGTCAGAGTAGTTAGAATGTTCAAGTCAATCATGGGAAAGCCAGTTTTTTTCCTTTAAGACCAATTTGACATCTCCCAATGCTAGTAAGAAGGGTCTGGTGAGGTGAGCATAGATGCAGACACTCCCTTCTGCTAAGCAAGGGGCCACATTCTTTTCTATTGATGGCTGAGGCACAAAACCAAGGCTGGACCCAACCAGAATTTCCCATGCCCATGTCCTAGGTTTGGGGGAAGGGAAAGGATGACCAATGGAAGTGTGAACATCCTATAAAAAGAGCAAAACTTACTGCCTCTTTGGCTCTGTCCCCTTCTCCCACTCTGGGGGAGTCTGCTCTTTACCCTATGTTTTGCTTTCTATTATTTTCTTAAAATAAATGTCTGTCTACTATGCTTGCTTGGGTGGCCCTTGGTTTCAGTCTTCGTCTCTGAGGAACGTGAACCTGAGTTCCACCAAACAAGCATCACCTCTATCATGTTTTTATTAGTTTTTTGTGATCATATATGGAATGAAATCCATTACACACATTTGTAGTATTTATGTGTAGCTCTATGTGTATGTGTGTTTATTTCATACACACACACACACACACAAACACACGAAAGCACAAACCCAGTTTCCATTACCACAAATCTCTACTCATTCAAAAACATTAGTCATATTTGACTTCTCTGTATTCTCTTCCCAAGTATCCAGTTGGTCCCTAAATCTGGAATATTATTTCAAAATATTCTTGAAATCACCTCCTATTATGGTTTAGATATGATATATTCACCAAAAGCTCTTCTGTGAGACCATGTAAGAAAGATTAGAGGTGAAATGATAGCCTTATGAGAGTTTTAACCTAATCCATTCATTAATCACCTGATAGGGATTAACTGGGTGGTAACTGTGGGCAGGTATGGTGTGGCTGGAGTATGTGTCTAGTGGGGGAGTGCCTTTGGGATATATATATATTGTCCCTGGTGAGGTGAGCCATCTCTTTGTCTGCTTCCTCATTCCATGTCCTGAGCTGTTTTGCTCAGCTATACTCTTCTGCCATGCTGTTTTCATTCACTTCAGCCCCAGGGCAACAGATTCCGCCATCTATGAAATGATACCTCTGAAAATGTGAGCCCCAAACTAAATGTTTCCTCCTCTAATTGTTCTTGTCAGGTGTTTTGGCCACAACAGCTAAAAGGCTAACTTAAACAGTTTCCTTTTCTCTTCCCTACATTTTTAAGATTTAAAAAGCACACAAAGATAAAGTTTAAAAAGTCAATGTCATGCCCATCCTTCCAAAACTATGTTGAATTTGGTGTTTATCTTTTCTCTTAATTTAACTAATTACTATATATTGCTCTATGTTTCTAAGACTACTATCCTGACAGGTTTCTTAAATAATCATATCTATGTGAATACAATAGCCAATAGAGTATCTTATTACGTATAAGAATCACCTATATATAATATCTTTTATATAGTACTTCTGTAATAGCTCTTCTTACATGCCATTTCCACCATGCTAAATTCTGTTCTAAAATCTCCTAGTTGCCCACTATGACTTAAGGAAAACTTAGCATCTATAACAGTGGGCAAATGTAAAAAGTTATTTTAGTCCTAAATGGACAAATATTAATAAAAATATGATTATCAATGTAGAATGAGAGTGAACATTATAGTCTCTGTTTTCTCAGTTAGAACTCACAAAATAAACAAGAAAAACATCTTGTAAATCTACACATAAACTCTTAATAATATAAATGAAATAATGGCCAGGGTCCATACACATGCTTACCTATCATGCATAAAAACAAGAATTTATTTCAGCCTGTTTTAAATAGAAGTGACTTGCTACCCTGTTCTTTCCTTCCTCCCCAGTGAACTATCTTGCTTATGTTTTAGCCTGATTTCATAACGTCCATCCTATAAAGCCTAGTTTCAAATAAGCCCTCACATAAAGCTATCCACTTCTAAATTCACACTTGCCAGTGCTAGAATTTAGATATTCTATATGGTAAGGAAGAACAATATCTCTTTGTTTTTATGTGCATACAATTCAATTTTGGTAAATGCTGAAAATATAAAATAATAAAATATGTTTAAATACAAGGGACTGAATGCACATGGAAAACTAAATTTCTAAATATAGAAATAAAATATAGTTTGAAAAAATATTCAAAGAGCAAATGGATATTTCATGCTTCTTGATTTCAAAATTTTACTACAAAGTGACCAAAATCAAAACAGTGCAGCATGGGCATAGAGACAGACATAGACCTGTGGGATAGATTAGAGAACATAGAAATAAACTTTTGCATATATAGTAAATTATTTTCAACAAGGTCACCAAAATGACATAATGGGAGAAAATGGTCTTTTCAACAAATAATGTTGGTAAACTGGATATCCACATGCAAAAGAATGACGTTACAACAGATAGAAAATAGATTATTACCCAAAACAGATTGAAGACCCACACATTAAGGGGTAAAAGTATAAAAATTACAGAAGAAAACAGGCAAAAAGCTCCTGACATTGGGGTTGTAAGTAGTTTGTTGGATATAACACCAAAAGCACAGATAATAAAAATAAAACTAGATATGTTAGACTACATTGAAATGAAAAACTACTGTTTATTGAGAGACATAATAGAGCTGGGTGAGGTGGTGAACACCTGTAATCTCAACGACTCAGGAAGATGAAGTTAAAGCCTGCCTCAGCAATTTAGTAAAACCCTTAGCAACTTAGCAAACCCTCTTTCAAAATAAACAACAAAAAAGGGCTGCTTCAATCTCTGGTATAAAAAAAAAGTAAAAATAAAAAATAAAAAGGAAAAGATAACCTACAGAATGGAAGCATGTATTTGCAAATATGCATTCAATAGGGATGAAAATCTAGAATATATAAACAGAACATATAAAGAACTTCTGTGATTCTGTGACCAAATAAAAAAATTAAAAATGGGCAAATAATCTGCATAGGCATATCTGCACAGATAGCATACAGATGACTAAAATCACATGTTTGACATCACTAATGATCAGGAAAATGAAAACATTAAAAGCAAAATATAACAAGCTGCAATCTCACACCCATCAGGATGACTACATAAAAAATAAAATCAAATAAACCATGTTGATAGAACGCTTATGCACTGGAATGTAAAACAGTGTAGCCACTATCAAAAAAGTACAGTGGTTCCTCACAAAATTAAAGATAGAATTACTGTACAATCAAGTGGTTCCACTTCTTTGTATACAACCAAAAGAATTGAAAAAGTGTCGCAAAGAGACAGGTACACCCACAGTAATAGTACTCACAAAAGCCAAAGGTGGAAGTAACCCCAGTACCCATCTCTTGAAGGGATAAACAATATGAATTCTGTACATATGCTGAAATATTGTTCAGACTTGAAAAAATTAAGAAATTATGACACCTGGTGTAATACGGATGAAACTGAGGATATCACTGTAAGTGGAATAAATCAGTCACAAAAAAATAATCACTATATGTGTGCAGTTATAGGTGGACCTGCACTATACAAAATTCTCAAAGACAGGAAGTAGAACAATGGTTATCAGGACCTAGGGAAATGTGGAGTTGTTTAATGAGTATAGAGTTTCAGTTTTGCAAGATAAAAAGATTGTGAAGTTAAGTTGTACAATAATGTGAATAATGGACTTTCAGGGAGGAAAGGAATCTTCCCTTTAGGCTCTGAACAGAGATTCTGTATTCGCACCTATGACAGATTAAGAGGAGAAAAGGTATACAAATTTTATTTGATGTTAAGAATTTAGTATTCATATGCATGTAAGCCTTCATAATAAAGAAGTAAATTTGGGCTTGTATACCATCTGCAGGGATCCAGCATGAAATAACTACCTGTGTTTGTTGTAAGCACCATTTTGCCTGGCAGATGACCATGGTGATACCAGAGATAGGAACTTCTGACCTACTGACAATAGAATCCAATCAATGAGTGAGTATGAATACACAAGCAGGCTTTATTTTGGGACTTTTGCTTGAGCCAGAAGCAAGGTGCAGCTCTAAGTTTGTCAGACTGCCTCAAAGAACAAAGGTGTGCAGCTTTTATGGCACCTATAAGCTAGGCAGAATCCCAGCTTCTTCATGTCTTCACATGCAGAGGTGGGGTTTCAGTGGTGCCTGCACTCTTCTTTAACATAGCCCTTTGTGTCTTGCACATCTCATTAAAATCCTAAGTCTCTACCTCAGGGTTTGTGTTCCACTATGCTAATAAATAAGAGTAGCTACAGGTTACTTTAGTAACTGTTCTAAGGACACATTTTCCCCCTTACTACCTGGAGTCCTACTTAATCATCTCGGAGAGTCCCTCATATTAATTTCAGAACAAGTTAAATAATTATCCTGTGTCCATGAGTTTGATTTTAGGGACCTTAGATTTGGCTCTGGTTTCTGGGTACTTCTGCTAACCACATGATCTCAGACAGCTGGGCTGACTTCACCACCTTGCGTTTTCTGTTGTTATCTTAATTCCATAGTCTTGATGACTGGTCCACATTTCAACTTCTGATTTTCTGATAGGTCTGTAAACCCCTTGCCTGCCTCACTGGTATGAGAGAGGAGGACACCTTCCTAACTGAAAATGCACGCCCTGCTTTCAGGTAGATGCATGAGGAGAGAGTGCTTTTCTTGTGCTTGCTTTTTCTCCATTGCCTTCAACTGAAAATGATCTTCACGCTAAAGTGGCCTATTCAGGGGTAGCATATTTTGCTCCCCTTTATACTTAACAACACTGAACTGTGCATTTAAAAATAGTTAAGATGGTAAGTTTTATGTTATATATACAAAAATGAAATTTTTAAAGAATTTAATTTTCTAACATTAGAGAAAATTCATAGTATAGTGTTATTATTAACCCTCAAATCATAATATCTATAATCTCCATCCTTCTGTGCTTACACACACACTGATGTATACAAATATACACACACTCTTACACACCACTTATAATTTGGGTAATGAAATTAATTCCACACATGAGTACATAAATCATCGTATTATAGAAGTTATTATCTTCATGGACAAAATTTTATAGCATATGAAAGCTACAGTAATTCTCAAATTAAAAAGAAAAGATGTGGAACAGAGATCAGAAATCCAATTAATATTCTCATTTTCTATGTCTCCTTTGTTCAATGATACATTTATCATATTTTAATTTATGGGAAAGGCAACCATATAAATGGTCAGAATCTCCTATGAAACAGCACAAAACATTCTCTACAGTTTATTTCTATTTTATGTAATAAATAAACTTTTTGTCCTCTGAGAACAACTTATTCAAAATTTGTATGCTACAGCTCTTCTTCCACTAATAATGCAAGGCTGCTAGAGTCTTTTCCTCTATCAGCTTGCAAGTGTGCATATGCAAGAAACAGTTATTTGGTCTAGGATATAAATAGCTGAAATAAATTTCCTATTTCCTGATGAAATATATTTAAATGCCAGCTGCATTATAACCTTCAAACATCTCAGTACCAATACTTGAAGTGCCATTACACGTCTGAATACAAGTAAATGGGAAGAACTTTAGCATTTTATTTTAATTGTCTGTGCCTTTTAAATTTAATATTCATTCAATAATTACTGTTATTTCTTATTGAAAAGAATTACAAAAAGTAGAGGGTGAAGCTGATCACCTAAAAAGTTTCCCTTCATCCAGAAAAATGAGCTAGAGGGTGTAAGAAAATTCCATAGAATGATAATATAATGTTTATAGAGAATCAAATATTTTACACTTATATTTCACTAAAAATTAAGGGTTAACCTACTCTTCATAATTTTTGCAATTAGACATGTGTTCTTACACTATCATGATTACTTTTTAATGTGAATATTTTCTTTCTACTTCTCATAGCTATAGCCTGTTCTGCTAAGCCTATACAAGGTAAACATTAGGGATTTACTGGTTGTTGGAGTGAGTGATTTGGTTGCATCACTAACAGGGAACTAAGGTTTAGAAAAAATAACTTGCCCAAGATTCAACATTAAGCCATAGAGTCAAGTTAAGACCACTGTGTTTTCTATCCAAAAACTCCTTCCACACTTGATTTTTTTGTTTACTCTGCTTCTTTTGTATAAGATGGAATGGAGTCTTCTCCCCAGCCTATACTTTTGGTAAAACCTAGTAGCATAGGCTAACCCTGCTTACCGTGATGACTCAGCTAACCAAAATGTGGTTTCCAACTGCTCTCATGAAAATGCAATTCAAAACATAATAAGCATCTTTATAAATATATAAAATAATGCAATTGTCTAATTTTTATAGTTTCTTTTGAATTTACATGAAATTTCATTTACACTAAGGATAGTGATTTTCTACTATTGTCTGCTTCAAGAAATTAGTATTTAGCAACTTTGTGCATTACTAAAAAAAGTTATAACATGTAAGTGCTTAAAGTTCATTGAACTTGCTCAACTGAAGTTTCTTAGAGACTGTCCCACCCTATTCTATTCTATGCCTCTTCCCATTCTTATTTCTCTTATCTGTTGTGAGTTATAGGAAGCAAGTGTTCAAAGTAATGTGTGTAAATCTCTTAACAGGTCTTTGTAGTTTAATAATTCATTCTCTCATGGTCTCTCTAAATATTAACAAAAATGTTTTTGGTGAAGAAACAAATAAAATGATATGTTTATATTTACTTTCTAAAAAACAAGTATTTAAGTTCTGTTGTTCTAAAATTCAAATTATTTACATTTATAAATCCTTACACACATAATTGATGAGAAACATGTTAACAAATCCCTAAAGCCAAGTATCAACTCAATACTGAATTTTCCTCAACATTCTGAATCAGATAGAATTTTATGGTATTTCACTCCCCACGCCTCCCACTTTTAATCTGTGGAGAATGGCCAAAACAGAGAGAAGGTTGGTTACAGCTGTTTGGAATTTTACTTACATGTATATACAGCTTATAATAAGAATCCCTAAAGAGCTAAGGAAAATATTAAAGATGTTCCCTGTCCATGTGCCTGCCCTGACCTCAGCACATCCTTGCTGGAACACATAAGGAAGCTGAAGTCCGGGTGGGTTTGGCTCACTCAGGAGAATTTAGGGTCATTCACTTATCTCAAGGACATCACTTCTTCCCTTACCTGGGTGGGGGGATGAAGTGTCCTTCAGAGGATCACTAGATCACCCTGGTTGTTAAAATGGGGCTTCCTTTGTTCTCAGTTGTATTTAAGAAGCCCCACCAGGAATTAGATTTTGGAGTCTCACCCCTGGGGAGAACACTGCTTGGGAATTACCAGTCAGGGCTCTGAAAGGCTGTCCTTTGGACCCTCCAGCTACAGGAAGTCAGAGGTTGGTGTTTCCGCCCATCTGGCAACATATTTCCTCTTTCTCTCACCTATCACTTTTGTTCCTGCTCTGTCTTCCACATTATTACTAAAATGAACACTTTTATAAAGAAGTGTCTTTACTCTCTACTGGATACAACCTGCTAAATTGAGCAGCTGCACAAATATATGAGGCTTTACTGTTTCAATCCCACGGAAAACCTTCAAGAAAGTAAGTTAGCGAAGGCCTCCGACTGTAATACTTAAATATAAAAGTACCACAATTCACTATCATTTTATGTTTCAAAAATAATTCAGCATTATACCTATAAAATTAATTAATAATATTGACTAAATCAGCAAAAAGATTTAAATGTTACTAGCGACATTCTAGAACTTAATTTCATTTTGTACTGTTATATGATGACAATTGTCTCCAAAGACATTGCTTTACCATGTCTGTTTCCTGTGAAAGCATGTCATATTTCTTAGATTTACTCCTCCAACAACAACTTTAACCATTTTTATATTGACATTAAGGCCAAACAGCATTAAATTGTTAGGAAAATTTTCTGAATTTAGAGAAAACAGTTTAAGGGTACAATGTAGTAAAATCATTCAGCATTATGGATAACTTAAAGAATTTATATTTATTTGTGTGCGTTTTTTTCCTACAGTGCTTGACTTGAACTGAAGGCTTCACACATGCTCCGCAAGCAACCTCCCACTGAATGACATTCCAATCCCATATCTGTATTTTAAGTTAAAACTATTTAAAGTTTGACCTGTGACCAATACAATCTTAAATAAATACTTTTTCAATCAAAAGAGTATTAATATATTTTTACAAATTTTAAATAACAGTTTGGATATGATATTCATAGTAAGTTTTTTAACCTTCATTGTTCCAAGCCACACAACTGTGTCACTCAAAATGACTTACAATTGTCCCTAGTGAACCTCACAACTTGTGATTTGTCCAAGAATTTTAGACAGTATTTCTGACTTCTTACCAATGTCATATAGTGGTGTCAAAGGAAAATAAAAGAGAAACTTATGTGTTTCACAAATATCATTTAATGGACTATTGGTAAATCTCAGAATTCAAACAATAATAACCACAGTAAATATGGCATATTATCTACTTTTTGCATTAAACAATTTAAATCCTCCATTTTCCAATACTGAATTATTCTGAAGCCTAAGGCTTAATTTCTCAAGCATTTAATTGGTAAGTGATTCTTAAAAGAAGAAATGTCATTGCCCAAATCATTTTAAATGTCTGTTTCACAGAGACTTTGCTTTTTAAAAAAATAGTAATAAATGTCTCTGTATCGAATCAATTCCTACCTTGATAATTCAATATCTTTCATAAAATGTTATGATAGTTGAAAGAGTTCTTTAAAAATCTGAAAATGTTTATAAATTTTCATGAATACATATTATGTATCCATTTCATAACTGTATAGCATATAAAATAAAGTACTAAATACAATATTATAACATAATAAAGCATCTACAATGCTCAAAGTTATTTTGAAGAATATGCTTACTATAATACGTCTTTTAAAATAAAAGTAAAAGGTCTGGAGTGGTGGCTCCTTGGTTACAGCACTTGCCCAGCACCCAACTAAATGTCAGAGCAATGAAAGCCATGTGAAAAACTCAATAAAAATTGATTCTGTCTCTCTTTCTCTCACTCTATCACTGTTCTTCTCTCTTTAAAAACAAAAACAAAACAAACATGACAGTCTGGAACAGTGGGTCGACAGTATCATGCTTGCCTGGCATGCCTGAGGACCTAGATGGAACTCAAGTACCACATACACAACTAAGTGTCTGAGTAAAGAAAACCAGATGAAAATTAAATAAAATTGATTCTTTCTCCTCCTTTCTCTCTTAAAAAAATACAAATGTAACTACATACATACAAACATATGCATAAAACTGTATGTAAAATTATTTAGACCTTTAAATACACAGTTTTAATGTTCAGTGTTAAAACATTTGCTGGAGACCAGAAATGTCTGCAACAAGTATTTATTTGTGGTTTCTTGAGAAAAACATTTTGAAAGCATACAGTGATATAGCGTACCACTTAGCTACCAAATAAATCTTCTGACAATCAGCACCAGCAAGTCAATTATGATTTGGTCTTATAAGAAATAATTCAGAAAGAAAAAGTTTACATTTAATAAATGTGACGCTAAAATCATTATATTGTAATGTAACACAGCCTATTATAGATGAAAACTTCATTTGCATGAGTTATGATTTTATTATATATAAAGAAAATCACTATGTGTTTAAAACAACAATGTCTGTTTACGTGGAAAAAACTGTCCTGGAGTATGTCTGTAAACTTGAGAATTTTCTAAAAACTAAGGATGTATCTTTTTTGAATATCAGGAGTTTTGTAAGAACTACATATTAAGATTGCAATGCTACTATTAAATATTGTGATTTTTATGAAATACATTTAAAATATATTCAACTATTTAGAGGAAAGATTACAATTAATCACACGAAAGTTGAATTTTTCATGCAGTAATATTTCCAAATTAACATTTTCTCCATTGCTGATTACTGAGCATTCTAATTATAAATGGCAGAACAAATTGCCAGTGCCCATAGTAAATAATTTTAAAGGGTCAAATAATGATATAGTGAATTTTCCATTTTGTATGTTGAAATAGCAGAAGATATATTTTTTACAAAATATGTGCTGTATTCTATGCAGGTAAGCAAATGGTCTATTAAAGAACACATTTGTTCTATATTTGGCAAAATAAAGAAAAAAACAACTCATGAAGAAAAAGCCTGTTCATCCTATGTATTCTGCAGTATTTTGCAAGTAACATTTTATCAGAGAAAAGAACAGTTAATATTTCTCAGTATATGCATATACAGGAAGTCCCTGATATGTCATACAAAGCCAGAATCATGTAGTCCTAGAATTAATATAATCTAAATTAGCTAAAGTTCTGAGATGATGAAATATGGGAATTACTAATATACAAAATTACAAAACTCATTTAAACTTACCCCTCTAATCTTACATCTGGCAGACTTCTATTAAGGGCAATCAAATCACTCGCCATAAGGTTGAACTGGTTGATTTTGAATAGCTCTTTCATTTTCTCCTGATCGTCTTTAGGAATCAGCACAGCCTTTCCCATTTCCCCTGGGCCTTCTTGGTTTCTTGAAATAACAGCTGTAAGACATACACAGGTACAAACATACATATAAATACAAGATAATGAACTGAATGAAGAAACTCATGTGTTGCATTAAATTCTGAAATGTATTTATTACATACTAGCTTAACAATGTAACCATATAGATTTGTTTATAAAACATACACTACATAAAGAAACAGTATTGATTCATTATCTAAATGCTACATGCTGTCTTTCAAGTGAAGACAAATAATGTTAACAACTAATTATTAAGATTTAACAATTAAGCAATGCAAAACTTCTAATCTTAAAATTTTTTGGTCACATTTTTAATATAGTAATTAGAGATGAAGTTAAACACTAGGGAGACCATACTGTGCAAGTTAAAAGATAACTTTTGAAATTACACCAAGATTAATTTATTTTGACATCAAATAAAGTACTTTGATATTTCCACATATCTACTGCCATTACATCGTCATAGAAGCAAGCAAGGTTGATAATTTTTTTCTCCTCAAAGCAATTTTATTTATTTCTCAAATCATTTTCAAATATGTAAGTTTTATAGTGGTAACACATAATTTCAAATGTCAAGGTAGATAGTTGCTTCATAACTTGAAATTCACAACAATTTTCCAAACTAGGCTGTTCATTAAGACAACTCAGGATTCAGTCTTCAGGCTAATATTCTTGCCATTTCTCCAAAGTTATCACTATATTAAAATTCTTTCCTGATCTAAAATACATGTTTCAATGTGTGTATGTGTATGTGCATGTCTTTATATATGTTAATGTATAATGTAAGACAAGTTCCAGTTAAAACTAATTTACATTTTAACTTATTAACCATACTGATATTAAGTTAGATTAAAGAGACAGTGATGCACTTCCATTCTTGACTTTTTCAATGTTTTGCTATATTATAGCTCCCAATACATGATTCTAACTGAATTTAATTTCTTCATAAATTAAAGGTCAACTATTTTGACATAGACTGCCTCAACCATTCTAAAAAGGTAAGGGATATTATACATGGAAAATGTTTTATAAATTATAATACTTTTTAAAAAATATAAAATCTAAAATAATATAAGAATGTAGCAAAAAAAAAAAAAAAAGAATAGCCATGATCTGCAAACATTCCTTGGATTTGACTTTGACCTTCATAGTTTTAAAACATCAGCAATGGTATTACTAATACTAATACAAACTTGACTGTCCAAAGGTTTATTCCCTATGAAATGCTATCCTTGCTTTGGATTGGCATGAGGAATATCATACAAATATCTTGTTACTTGTACATCAAAGTCTTTAGGCCCAAAAGCTTACAAACATTTCTATACAAAGAAAGATTAATTGTGACAAGACAAAAAGACTTGTGTTAGGGTCAAGAAATTGTGGGAAAATAACTAGGAAATACATGGGGGTATCAAATGAAAGATAAATTTCTTTTAGTGAGTTCCTTTTGCACAGATCTATTCCAGGATTAACTCCCAGTTTCTGATAGAAAGAACTTTCTCCTCTTCCTGATCAGCAGGGAGGGCACATTTCTTGTTGGAAATTTTACAACCTTCTTTTAGGTAGAAAGAGGGAGGAAAGGCAGACAGAGCTTCCTGCATGCGCTATTTCTTAAGTGCCTGCAGCTCAAAATAATCAATATGCCAAAGAGGCATATTTAGAGGTAGCATGTTCTGAACTCTTTCACCTTCTACAAGTCTGACAAAAAGACATCTGTTACATAGAAAGGCATGCTGGTCAACATAATGCTTCCAAAGACACAAAGAAAATAGTGTTAATTTGTTTCTCTACATGTGGAAGGCCAGTACACAGATGCATTTGGACTTTTTAAAAATATTCAAAGGAGTGACAATTTCCTTTTAGCATTCTCCAGATTATAGTTGTGTCAGTGGTGGTGGGAGTAAATGAATCATATGATAGTATGAAAATCAACAAAATTATAATAATTATAAATAGTATACCTAGAACTAGTTGCAAACACATGTGGTTATCCTCCTTAATTATGTAACAGCTTAGTGCATATCAGGTTTTGTGTCTCCTCCAGAGTTAAATACATTTTCCTATAATGGCCTGTAAGGAACGTACATTTGACATTTAATTTTTTTTGTCCTTGTGTTTGAGCACACCTATTGGTATTTTTCACCTCACTGGAGCAAAAAGAATGCTAAACAATTATAGTGTGAAACCAGTCATTTCCCTTTTCTGGCTGTTACCTGGAAGAATGCATCTTGCTAGCAAGCAAAGACTTTTTTTATCCCTGTAAATAGCATAAATAGGAAGTAGGAAAGAATAAGCAATTGGGTATCATGGTTTATCTCAGATCAAGTTATCTTGTTAAATAACAACTCCTATGTTTTTCTTCACCTGTTTTCTTTCCTCTACATAGGCTAAAAAGAAAAGAAAAGAAAGAGAAGAAAGGATCATCTAAACACCCACAAAATTCATTTCACCACAACCAAACAAAATAGTCAAAATGAACTGTTAAAAATATTTTCGTGCTTTTTATGTAGTATAATAGGCCACTCTTAACAGAGAAGACAACTAAATCTACATTCTATGTTCTTTATTGTTGATGTAAATATGGATAGAAATATCCTGATTACAAAGTTGCTTAGACTAAAAATGATATTAATATAGTAAGCTACAAATTATTTTCTTCCTCATTATAAGGTAAAATCATCCAAAATGCTAATTCAATTTAAAATGACATTACAAGGCAAGTAGAAATATGAGGATAATCATTTTATTAATATTTTATATTCTTTAACATAGGATACACTTAATAGACTTGAATATTTATTCCAATCTTAGAATGCTCACTGTTAGAAAATAATCACCAAAATATAAACTCCAACTGCTAATTTACCCCCAAAAAAACTACAAATTAATTGAATTATTTATGTACATTGCATTATGAACATTTTTTTACTTGCAGAATTACCCCATTAATGAGCACTATCTACATGAAAACAGAGAAATGGATCAGCATATACCCAGGAAACAGATTGGAGTAAAAAATAAATTAAGTTGATTAAAAAGCAGTGATTTTATTTTGTTAAAGAACACAGAGATTTAGGACACATTTAGGTAAAAGTATAGCATAGAACCAAAATCTGAATGTTATTCCACATACCATACTTTCCTGGAGTTTTTTCCAATTGTATTATCATCCTCAGATCTACTCGTTAATTTCTGTATATTTACCTTGAAAAAATCTTTCTTCTACTTGCCCTTCTTTCACTTTTAACACTCTAAGTTGGAAATTATAATAAATTAAAGAAACCTTGGCTTTAGCCTCTCTCTTCTTTGCATATGAATACTCTTCCTAAAGACCCAGAGTCTCTGAAACAGTGCTTTTTTATGTTTGCAGGGAAGTCAGCAGATGAGGCAATCACACCAGCTCTGTCATAATCCCTCTACCCCTGAGCCATGCCCTTTTACCATCCAAAGGCTCTGAGTTTATCAAGGGTAATTCTTATTAAAATAAGGTAAATCAGTATATATTTGCTTTGGTGTATATATCTTAGAAACAATAATAGACTTCAATATCTGTATTCCAGCTAACCTATAAATTTTGGAAACTTTGAAAATGATACCCCAAAGTATGATAATAAGAACACTGAATGCTTTGAACTTAAGGACAAAGTCTCTCTGATCTTCAGTGCCCTCTCTCCACTGCAGTTCTCACCCTCTTTCCATTCCAAAGTACAGGAAGGAATTTGCTTTGAAATATTCCTAAGAACCTAAAAGTTACATCCCTAGAAGATTAACTTACTGCAAGAAAGATTAGAATTAACACCACATCCAGAGTCCAAGGGAACTTCTTCCCACACCACTGTCTGTTCTTTGGGTTAAGTCACCTCCTCCGACAATTATTTATTCTTCATCTTAAAGTATATAAAGCCTACCAAGGGCCCAGGAAATATGCAGAAATTCCTTTAAAAAATATATTCTTAGGAAATAAGTTTGAATCTGCCCAAATATTTACCTGCATAGATAATGTTGTATATGCATGTGTGTTTTTGTACATGCATGAAAATATAAATGTAAGTATGTATCTCAGATAAATATACACACATTTTTTATGTACAGTAAGTGCTTGAGTTATATTCATACATGAAACATATCCAGAATTAAAATTACACTACAGAAGAATGTTTAATGATGTGGAAGATATTCAGGGAATAATAAGTGAAAAAAGAGGTGATAAAACAATGTCATAGAAAAGCCTATCTTTCTGTTAAATAATATCTATCTGTATATGGCAATAATAATTATTAGCATTGGTTTGTTAATCCCTCTGCATTGTAGTATCTTATTATATTAAATTATAGTTATATTTTCACAATCAGTGTGTCATCACCTAATAAAGTAATTTCAATTACAAATTAACCCAAAATCTGGCTTCAAGGATAATGGACATAACCTGTATTTTACAATGACAGGTACAAAGTGAAATCAACAGATAAAAAGAAGGGATCAGAGGCTGGAAGAATCCTTGATGGAAGGAAAGCTTTTCTACATGTCCACATTATGACAAGCAGGTAGGAAATAATTATGGTTGGTTCTAGAAGTAAAGTTTATTATAAGAAATGCATTACATTTACAGATAAGGGAAACATTTAGTGACTCAACAGGACAGGTAGTAAATTCCTTGAATTCCTTTTTGGAATAAGTGAATTCTTTTTGTTTTGTTTTGTTTTGTTTTGTTTTGTTTTGTTTGTTTGTTTTTTTAAAGAGAGAGGGACAGTGAGAAAGACAGAGAAAGAGAGAAACATCTTTATTTAGTTTTTCACATGGCCCTAGTTGCTCCAACACTTAGTTGTGGACATGGTGCTGGGGTTTGAACCTGGGTCCTCGTGCTTGCCAGGCAAGCGCCGAAAGAACTGAGCCACCGCTCCAGCCCCAAAGAATTCTTGTTTTTAGTACAAAATTTTTAATTTTCTTCTCACAATCATTCTTAGCAAATATTCTGCACATCAGTTAAAGCCACACTGTTCTTACATACAGTAAGAAGTTGCTTGCCACATGTTATGATCAGAAATGTTTCTTGGAAATAATTTGCCCAATGTTTAACTGTTCACTGAGGTAATAAAATAATACTGAAATATGAAATCATTTCCTTTTCATCAAAAATGAAATTCCTTATTAAAAGTATCTAAAAGGTCCTCATCTTGTAATGGCTATAGAAATAGCCTTAATTTCAGCTTTAAATTCCAGAATGCCAAAGCTATCTACTAAATAAAAAAAAAATACCTTGAGAAAATGATGAGGTCTTTGGAAACAAAATCAGCGATTTTGGCTGAGGATGCTTGGAGTAGCCTCTTTGAAAGGTCATCTGAAGTAGAACAATAACCATTATGAAGAAGGTCTGTGCATAACCCAATATTCATAATGAACTGTTCCAAAGATAGAACTGTTCCCTCAGCACTCAATATATCATCATAGATATGATTCCCCAAGTTTGCAAAACCATACCCACTGTGGACAAAACAGAAAGGGCGCTGAATTCATGAACTACACATCTACTTGAGGAACTGAATACGTATTTTCAGAATAATTTCTAAATGTAGCATTTCAGTTACTATGTAGCTACAAAAAATGATTCAAATTTATTACATAATGTTTTTCACAAAAAAAGGTAAACATGTATTACCTGGTAGGGTGTTAAAGTTCACTTTAGAAATAAAATATCCTTCACAATCTCTGCATTTAAAAATGATCAATGAAATAATATTGGATTATGTGTGAGCAGAAAAATGATCTCAAAAACCATACAGTATTTTAAGCCGTACAGTTCAATCTACTCCTGGACTGGCAGACCTTTTTGATTGCAGATGTTTGTCTTTTGTTTGGCCTGAGGCCTGGTTCTCAGCCATCTCCAGTGTATTCTGTGAAGTGGGTCACTGAACTCTGTCCTCACCCTTAAACTTCTGATTGGCATTAGGGTAAAAATGATGGATGAAGCTGCGGTTTTCATTTCCATAGTTCCCTCTCTTCAGGGCACCTCAGGTTGACTTTCTCCCACAGTTCTTACAGTGTCATGGAGAGTGTCTTATGACCGGTTCATGAGTTAGAAATATGCAAGCATAGATTAAATTGGAATCCACCACATATGCTAGCACTTGCTAGAAGGTGCTTCTTTACAACCCTCCTCACAGGTGGTCCTGAAAGTCAATGGGTGAAAAGAAATCCTTCCATCAGACAGGAATTCAGAAGGGAACTCTGGACGGGGCAAAAATGGGAGACTTCGAGGTCAAAACCTAAACTGATCCATAAACTGATCCATAAGCTGTCCACAGGTTGGACAGCACAGAAGGGACTTTCAAACAAGATTGGAATATTGATGACAAGGAAGGAAACTGTTGATAGGAAGTTTGATGGACAGAGTACACAAGTCATTCTTTTTAAATGCATAAAAGATGGGTTTTTTTGGTCTACATAAACTACTATAGAAGGCTTCAGGTACAAAGGAGACTCTAGACATTCAGATGGAAAAATTATCCTTCATATAGCTGTCAGCCTATCTCTTTTTTTTTTTCAATAAACCCAGTACTGCTAAATTAGGAGAGGAACTCAGAAACCAGGTTAGTACAGATAAAGAATTCATATGATTCAAAACAGGAACTTCTGGGCATGGTTGGTAAGTTTATGGTCACCCAACATGCCAAGAGCAGAAGAAAACACATACAAAAAAAAATCATATGAAATCATTCTAGACCACTCTAGAGGGAGCTTTGATTGGACAATTTTCCTATTGTAGGGGGTAAAAAGTCATTTTATAAGGAGAAAACACATATGGAATATTTTTTTCCTCTGGTCACTGTCCTGTCAGTATCACCATTTGCAAACTCCCAAGATCTTAATTGACATTGGGTTTTGACATAATTTTGCCTCAAAGGGAAATAATTTATGGCAAAAGAAATGTTGACAATGTGCTTAGCCAAAAAATTCACTAGTCTCATGCTCAAGACCAAGAAGTTGACAGAAGTATGCAAACACTCTTCAGCAACAGTCACAAACAAAATTTTATTGAGTTGGCATTCTGTCCCACAGAACATCCCACAGAAGGTTATATATCTTAAAGTAATATCCAGTGTATGGTGTCTTCTCTCCTAAAAAAACAGAAGGAATAAGTCTGGAAACCAAGGAAGGTAGAGAGAGCAGACTCTCTTATGAAGTAACTTATTGCTGAGCTATTTTTTCCATCTCCAACATTGAACTTTCTGGGTAAAAGACTCCTAGATTTCACAGGAAAAAAAATGCTTCCACTAGAGAACACAATCGTGATTGTTAAATTGGAAGTTGAGTCTTCCCTTTATCCTTTGAGCTATTCAAGATGTTCAACTGACTAGCGAAGAAAGGAACCACAATATTGATGGAGGTGACTGATATTATTTACCTATAGAAATACTTATTATTTATGGGAAGAAGTATTTCTGGAATCTAGAAGTTGCTTTGGCACATTTTGATCCCCTAACAGCCTGAGTAATAGAATAACAAGGCAACACCTTAAAGGCAGGCCAAGAAAAGGCTTATATCACAAAATCTTGCCGCCAGAAAAAGACTTTCAGAGTAGGTGCAGGACAGCTTAAGGACACATTGAAGGGCTGGAGCGGTGGCTTGGTGGTTATGGAGCTTGCCTGGCATGCGCAAGTACACGGGTTCAAACCCCAGCACCCACATACACAACTAAGTGTCGGAGCAACGAAAGCCATGTGAAAAACTCAATAAAAGTTGATTTTCTCTTTCTCTCTCTCTCTCTCACTGTCCTTCTCTCTAAAAAAAAAGACACACTGAATGGGTGTGGCTAAAATAATTTATAATTATCATTGAAGATCACATGATCATTTATATAAAACTGTAGAAGCTGTATTCTATGTTGATAAAAAATTCCTTTTCCTACTGTTTTTCTAGAGTATTTTGGTAATAGAACTCAGGATTCCTAACTTTTTGATTCTGTCTGGGAATATAACTAAACTTACATTTATGAGAATATGATATTGTAAATTGTATCACAATAATATGGTATTAAACATGAGATTTCTATGTCTATGTAAAAGAAAACATATTTTTCTTCTTTTTCCTGGAAAAGAGGAAACGCTAGTAAAAATCGGAAGGGATGTTTTAAATCTCCATCTGGTCCTTCAGACACACGCCACCCTTAACTTCCTCAAACTATGATGCCAGAGCAGGTTGCTTGGGAAGCAAGGCTTGTGCAGGCTACATGTGTGGACTTTCTTTCCTAGCCTTAGACTGAGTTCAGCCAATGAGGAAACCACTAGGAGTTGGGATATTAGGGCAAAAATAAAATTAGAACATTTACTCCCTTGAACAGTCTTTGTGGAGTAATTACAAAATGGCTTTGTCCTTAAACAAAGGTCACAGTACCCATCAGGTGGCCCGCTTCCTAAAAATATTTCTATGAGCTCATGAGGTTGTTCCCTTTTGATTGCATTTTAAGGTTTCAGAGTGGTAACGGCTTGCACCATGATTATTGGCTCTAATATGCAACTACCCCTTGTTGCATTCTCCAGACTTTATTTACTCTTTTATAAACAGCCATTGCATTATACACGCCCTTAAAATGCACCGTTTGTTTCCTGCTGAGTCAGAAATGTATGAGGGAACTGTAGTGGACTGATCAGTTCATGACAAAATCTACAGTAATAGTATGTTAACATTTCAACCACCACTTTCTCTGGATTGAATACTACTTTAACTCACTAATATACTTTCCCAAATGTTGTCAATAATTTTTTGATGTATCTTTCAAATTAATCAGAATGTGTAAGTCTGAATCTGTAATAAATTATCTTTATTTGTTAATAACTTATCTGGTTCTAAACCAAAAATAGAAAAATAAATGAAAGATAAAAACAAAAACAAATATTAAAACTTCAATGAAGCATTTTATGAATTCCTTGGGCCAAATATTGTACTTTGGAAATTAATACATACAAAGTGATGATAATGTGTATTGCTTCTCTCAAGCTATTTGGTTGTCATATTGCATTGGTTGCTGTGTGGGTAACATTTCACTTTAGTCATCATGTCCTAAGGTGGGCCATGGGGATGACCTTCTTATTAATTACATTTTTTTTAAAAGAGAAGGACAGTGAGAGAGAGAGAGACAGAGAGAGAAACAATTTTTATTTAGTTTTTCATGTAGCTTTTGTTGCTCCAAGACATTGCTGTATATGTGGTGCAGGGGTTTGAACCCCCACACTCGCACATGCCGCCAAGCGCCCTAATCACTGAGCCACTGCTCCAGTCCATTATTGCTTACTCTTTCTTTTTTTTTTAAAGAGAGGACAATGTGAGAGAGGGAGAGACAGAGAGAATCGATTTTTATTGAGTTTTTCACATGGCCCTCTTTGCTCTGACACTTAGTTGTGTACGTGGGTTGCTGGGGTTGGAACCTGTGCACTTGCGCATGCTGGACAAACACCGTAACCACTGAGCCATCGCTCCAGCCCCTATTACTTATTCTTAATGGCACAAAATCAAGAAGAGAAAATCACTGAGTAGAATTTCTAAGAGCCAAAATGTCGATAGTGTTCAAATGACAGGTCTATTTTGCTACCTTTCCTGATAACCACCTTGCCCTTTTTCATGGAATGTGGTTTGATAAGGTATTATTTATATATCATACTGTGGCACTGAATGAAAAGTAGGATTATGGGAATACAAATATATGGAAAAGGTAGTTTAGAATAGTGGGGCACATATAGCTGAACGAAGTAAGTTAAATTACATTGTTTTATTGTAAATATAAGTAAGAATGCATTCCTTAAAGTATGGCTAAAATATCGCTGGCCTATATTATGCTGAAACCATCCTGAGACTAAAAAATGTTATAAGATTTACATTTCAGAATGACAAGATATAATTGAGAGGAAGTTCCCAGAGTTCATCAGTAAACTCAGATATGTGAAGTTATTTCAATTCTTTAATTTATCTGTCAAGTAAAGACCTACATTTCCCATTACCTAAATGTTTACTTGGTTTTTAAATCAGATATTTTCCAGAAGCTCTAGCAATAATTTCAGGCCATCAAAATAAACTGATGTAAATATGCTACAAGAAACACTTTAATGTGAAATATAACATTTTGATACTAATTTTCTCCTGGAGAAACTTTCTATTAAAGGAAACAAAAATCCAGTGTTCTGATAAAACTAACAGCTAACCTCATAAACAGATATCTAATCACTACCTGCTTCCTACTGACACCCCTTATGTTTAGGTTTTGGACAGTCCAACATTTTGTTGGCCATCTGTATAAGCCAGGTGCTGATTTTTGTATTTATTCATTTATTATAAATCTTATAGCTCATCATTAATTTATACTGATTTTGGAGTTTCCATTGCCTCTGGACAATTTCTATTAATTAATACCAATAAAAAGAAACAGGACACTAATCATGTTATAATAAAGAATAATTTTATCTATAGTCAAAGGATTAAACTGAGTGTGCTACTTGAATAATACAACCATGCCATAAATATTCCAAAAAATTGCCATATACTACCCTGTTTTAAGTATTCAAGTATCCTAAGTACTCAGCTGTTCAAAACACACATAGTGTAAGCAAACACTCATTTAATAAACATTTATTGAGTATGCCAAAAGAAATATGCTGTCTAAAATTTATTGTGACTATAAAAATAAATTTAGTATGTAACCAACCACTAGTAAGGTATATCTTCAAATGAACACAGGGTAACAACTCATCAAACCCATATGGAATGTTTTCAAATAAACTATAGTCTTTAGTATCAAAATGATGCTTTCATATGGAAATTTGGGTCATGCCTTAAGGTCAAAGGCATATTGTGGATGTTTACTTATCTAAACAAATAACAGATAAATTACTAAACTGATATAAAATAATATAGAGATCTAAACCTGAGGATAAGCAATAACCTCTTTTATTTCAGTCTAGTTTTCTCATAAAATCCCTAATTTCTGCCTGACTATATACAATAAAAGAGCTAACTGACACACATAGGCACTCTCATATGGGAACCCAAACGGATGAAAAGAGGCAATCTGGTTAGATAAATACATTATATGGTAAGTCCATATCATGTTGCATTCTTCAAAACCCACATAGCTTCATACCTTATAGGATTATGAAATCATTATAAATCAAGATTGTAATGCTGAAAGTCAATAATGTATATATAATGCACAAAAGCATCTAGAATAGAGAACTGTTGGAGCTAGTATTTCTTTTCAGTTTAGGAATCCTGAAGTACAAAATAAAGTTGAATTCACCTTGAAGTCATTCTTGCTAATTTACCTTCGTGATGTTAATGATCATTTATAAAAATTTAAAAGTAAAAGAGATGTAATTTCAGGAAAAAAATACATTGAAGAGAGAAAAGTAAAGGCAGGGTGGTATAGCAAAGATTCTTTGTGTCCTGACAGTATCACATTCCAGTAAACAGAACTACGTGATGGTAGCTGCTTACTTTACTACTATCTGACTGAATATTCTCCCCCTGGAATGGATATTCACTCACTGCAAAATAGTAACAGTTCCCCAGAAAGAAATATTTCGGAAGGTAGATTATCCCCCTTGTGAAAAAGAATTTAAAGTCATTAGAAAGTAAAGCCACTCTACTATTATGAAAGATATTCTTGAGATTTTAAAATCAACCTATGGGTCTGGAGTGTTGGTACAGATGTTAAAGTATTTGCCTGGCCTGCAGGAGGATGCAGGTTCTAACCCCAGTCCACATACACAATTAAGTGTCAAAAAAAAAAAAAAAAGCAGACTAAAAAATAAAATTGATTATCTCTTCCTCTCTTTTTCTCTCTCTCTGTCTCTCTCTTTTTTCTCTTAAAAAAATAAAAGCTGTGAGTGAAAGTACAAAACAAAGTTATAAAGTTTAATTTTCACTGTAATTGTTTAGAGACCTTCATTCTTATTCATATTCATCTTTTAACTATGCAGACTAGAAAAAAAAAAAAGGAACAAAATTTGGGAAGATGGAACCAAGCCTTAAGTTTTACTGAGCAAGGCTCAGTATGATATGTTCCCCCAGAGAGTACAAACACATTGTAAATAATAAAAAGCTTACTTCTTAGAGTTTTTCCATCTCTTTTAATCTTTTTCCCACCTAATGTGAATTATTGATTGTTATCTTCTATGTATCCTCTCAGATAACTATGACTTATCAAGGCATTTCTCAGCCTTTTTGTATTTGAAAGTTATCTATTAAAGATTTCCTTTCTCAATTTTGTGGTATATGAAACAGTATCAAGTTCTATTTAATGTAAATGAATAATTCAATTATAAATATTTAGCTTTCACTGAGCATTTAACTCTTGTAAGTTTAGGATATGAAGGAGGTTCTCTTCAAATTCAATTCTATTGAACAAGTATTTAGTGATTATTAACCTGTTCTGTTTGGAATTCTTGGGATGTTAACAAATACTAAAGTGGCAAACTACATTGAGTAAAATGGACAAAATACCTATCCTTGCATCATGCAAGAAACATACATTACATTACATAGTTATGTGTCACTTAGTATAAGTTATAGTTTTCTTGTATGATATTGTTTCTAGTTTCACTATAAAATTTTCAATGAACAATTGTGTTACTATCCAACAAAAGCAAAAAACTAAACAGGTAATGCTTATGCAATGCTCAATAGCATGGCATTGTTTTTTTGGATGCATAATAATTCTGTGGGCTGGGCATGACTTATATTTCTCCCAACTTAATGAAATATGAAACAAAGAAATACATAGGCAATAACTCCCAAGTTTGCCCAATGAGCAAGTGAAGTCCTGATCAAATCAGGAATCAGATCCTCACAGTTTTTGTTATTTAGCATTACATATCCTGTCTCTTCTGAATCTCTCCACTAAGAATTATGAACATTCCCTTTAATGTGGTTACTTTAATGAACTGTTCAATAGCAACCTTAAATTCAAATCAAAATCTCTTTTCTCACTGAAACTGTGGTATCTATTTAAAATCAATTTCAAGTCATCAAATCCCACTGAACAATTGTCAGAGCACAGTATCTCTCCCTTTTTTCATCAATTTAACATAGTCTCATGGTCACTGACTGAAAATATTTCTCTTTAATAATGAACTTATAACTCTCATGCCAAGTTGGAGAATTTACATCAGTTACAAATAATTAATTTTTTTTTAAAGAGAGAGGGACCATGAGAGAGAGAAAGACAAAATCAATTTTATTTAGCCTTTCATGGACTTTTGTTGCTCAGACAATTCATTGTGTACGTGGTGCTGAGGTTTGAACCCCCGTACTAGCACATGCAAGGCAAGCGCTGTAATTGCTGAGCCACTGCTCCAGCCCCACAAATAATTAAATTTTACCTTTCAGTGAAAGATATAGTATTAAGAGAGTAGTATATATATTTTAGGATTCCTTAATTCCATGATTTTGAGGCAGAGAAAGTTAGGCAGTTCAGCGTAGGCAGAGCAATGTGGGTTGATAAGGAGATCATCTTTCCTGAGAAGGCAAAGACATCCACCAATGCTAATGAGGGTCTGACAAGATAGGCCCAGATGCAAACACTCCCTGCTGCTAAGCAAGGAACCACATTCTTTCTATTGGCGCCTAAGGCATGGATCAAAGAGCCTAAGGCATGGATCAAAGACTGGACCAGAATTCCCCCCACACCTGTGTGCTAGGTACAGGGGCAGGGAAGCAGTGACCAATCCAGGAGAGGTCCTCATATAAAAGGACCAAAGCTCACTTCCTCATCGGCTCTGTCCCCTTCCCACTCTGGGGGAAGTCTGTTCTTTTCCCTGTGCTTTATTTTCTGTAATAAAATTTGTCTACTACACTTGCCTCGGTGTCCCTCGGCTTCATTCTTCAACTCCGAGAGGACACGAACCCGACATCCACACCACCAGCATCAGATGGGGCCGTGTCCGGGATCCGTTGGACACAAGATCACCACCGAGGTAAGCTCCCTGCAAGCGCAGCTCTACATCTTTCCCTCTTTCTGGATGGGCTCGGAGTGTGTCTGGCGTTAGTAGACAGTTGCCCTCTGATCCTGGTTAACTTTGGATGCGAGGAGTTGAGTGAAGGAGTGAAGCAACTGAGAGATTCTGGCCAGGGCCACTCCCTGGTGGGTCTCAAAGGCTTCTCCCCAGATCTCTCTCCCGACAGCCCTTAGGGGTATCCTACAAGTGACCAGTTGATTGGACAGTGCTGAGCACCAGAACTATGCACCTCCATATGAGCCAAACTCTTCTTCCAAGGCTCATTCCTCCAGAGCAAAGCTGGTGCGTGGGACAGAGGAAGGCTTCAGACAACTGAAGGCAGCTGACTGGGGCGACTCTCCAGTGCTGCAAGAAGGTCTCTTGTCCAGAGTCTGGCCCCAGCTGGTACCCAGGGGTACCAGCATTGATCTTTGTTTCTGACTGGCTTGGCTATTTCTCTTTGTTTCTGACTGGCTTGGCCCGAAGGCAGAGGGCACCCTCACTCAATGAATCTTGGATCCTGAGAGGAAGTCTTGATCTGATCTAAGGTCTTTGAGAAAGAGGTGACCCATTAATCCCTAGAGCGTGAGCCCAGCAGTCTCTTCCTCTTCTGAAATATTTCTACTCTGTCTGTCCCTAGAGGAAGCAATGTCCACTGAAACTCTGATTGTTATGAGAATTCTATTGCTTAGACAACTGTTGCGGATTGTTGAGAAGGATACTTGTTATAACACATATAGAAATCATGGAAAATGAAGCTATACTGACTTTAAAACAAAATTGGATATAGAAAGCAAAATAATTAGAACTAAGGAACAAAGAAATAGTATATGTAAGACATCTACAGAGAGACATGTTTACCTTTCCTATTGCAGAGATTGAGTTTTAATCCCTTAGCAGTAAATAAGATATATTTGCCTTTCCTGGCTTAGTGGAGGTTGAATTTTAACTCCTTAGCAGTAATTAAGACATGTTTACCCTTTTTGTCTCTACAGAGGTTAGGCTTTAACGTTTTAGCTCATAAATTAGGATGCACAGATATTTTATAGGTTTAACAATTATAGGAATTTAGGGAGACAGAATTTGGTGAAGTGTTTGGTCTCTGTCCTTTGTAACAGCAGGTTTAGAATCGTGTAAGGCAAATTTTAAAGGTACAACTAGTTGGCAAATATACTCCCTTAGATCCTCCATGGTAAGGCCTCAACCACAGGCCACTCTAGGCTGCTTTTCTACTGTAGGGCATTAAATATTATAATGGCAGAGAGAATACCAGTAATGCCACTAAGTCTGGATTCCCTAGGTTTTTGGCGTGTGGCAAACAAAGACCTTCACATCCTCACTGGTAAGGCAGCAATAAGTCCAGCAGGGTTTAGGGAAAGGAGAGATGGGATTGCTGACCATCAGAAGCCCCCTGAAAAAGGACGTCCACTAATTCAGGCAGGAGCTTCATTCTCATGTTATGCCAAGTTCACCTAGCCTGCATAACCCAGAAATGCCCAAGAAAAACCTCATTCTATCATTTTGCAGCTTAGCTCCTTTGTGAAAGGGAAGGAGACCCCAGCTAATTATCTGCCTGATAGCCATCTTTTACAATGCAAACTACATGAGCTAGTGCCTAAACCAGTTTGAGACCAGAGAGAAAAAAAAAAAGGCTTGAAATGCTACTTTTAAATTCAAGCGGCTGTGAGGCATAAGGGACTAAGTTTACTCTCTTCCTGCATGCTGAGATTCTAACAGGAGATACTTGGAAAGGATCTGAGAAGGCCAGCTGCTCCAGGTTCCTAAACTTTAGATATGCTTAAGGGGCCTACATTCTTGTACTTTGGAGAGAATGTAATAAGGACTCAGCTTTAAAAAGCTATTAGGACAGACTCAAGAGTATCAAGAAACACTAATTCCTAAGGAGTTTTCTCTTCTCTTGTCTTCAGTTGGACACAAAAGGAAACTGGAAAGATTCCATATAGGTTTTCTTTATTCTTAAAAAAAAACAACTTCCTGAGGATTTCGCCTGCTCTCAATCCTTCAGTGCCTGAGCTAACTTTAATTCTGGTACTAAAGATGTGTGCATACTCCTTTATTAGAATAAGTAAGGCTGTTTCATTTTTTGGATTTTGAGCCCAATTTTACTGGTGAATTCACCTGTTTTATACATCTATTTTATATTTTTCAGTCAGTCTTATTTTATCTAACTAGAGTTTTTTTTTAATTATGGTTTTTACTGCTTTCTTTATTCAAAAGGTCAATTACTCCAACATTCTAAAATCTGTTTCCTGTTGGTTTTTGTGTGCACACCTGTCCTGTGTGTTTGTGTACATGTATGTTATATATATGTTCAATATGGTACCAAATTGGCTTATAGATAAGTGCTCATAAATTAAATTTAAAAAAGGAAAAAAGAAAATGGATCCAAATGACTTTTAATTCATGTGACTTAAGCATTTAAAAGAGGTTCAATCTAAATCATTTAGACATGAGAGTAAAGATGTGTTTAAGAGCACTAGCTCACATATTTGTTTTTCTAGGTGGTCAATCACTGGAATGTTTTCTATAAATGTTTAGAGTGTTTCATTCAATACTTCTAGGATTTTTCTTCAATGGAAAGAAGATGGCTTATATTTGTCTAATATCCTGAGGTTTCATGGATAACCTAAGTTAGCAATAAAAAATGAGTAAAATAGATTTAACATAAATGAGATTAATCTCCATAAATGTGTTTGTTAGAGGAGACATCTGATGAGTTTGCAAAGTCAAAATGTTAAAACATTTATTGCTAAGTAAATTCAAGTAATCTTGATTTAGTTTCTATAAGGTGACATTTGGGTTTATTAAGTGTGTTCTTATAAGCTCTAACATTCATCTGGGTTTATTAAATGTGCTGTTAAAGATGGGAAACTAAAAAGATAATTTAAGATTGCTTTGATCTGTGTCTTCACTAAAAGAAAGAAAGATTGTTAAGACTTAAAATTCTAACAGATACAGTTCTATATGTAAAGACTACAAAAGGTTTCAGTTGTGTATCAATTAAAGTACTATAGATGACACAAATATTTAATTTTATTAGATGAAATAATTAGAAAAAAAAACAAGTGCTGTCTTTTAAACATTGTTCATTTTAAACCTGGCTTACATTTGCTTTAAATGCACAGAGGCTTTATCATTAATGGGTTATATGTATAAATCAGTCTGATCACTAGTATTGTTTCCTCTTGGCAATTTCATTTTGTATTTTTTAACTGTTTTGACTTACACAGTATGACCTATAGTATTTCTCACAAAGTAATTGGAAACATTGGAAGTTTCATAAGGATTGTATCAGAATGCAGATTTAAGAAAAGGTCAACAAGCAACAAAGAAATATAAAAGGATATAGGCATGGAGATATACTTTGATATGGAAATTGGAATGAAAGAGATGTTCCTGGATTAAGATATATAGTGTCTAAGTAAGTTACAGAAGGTTTGTGGAAGGTAAATCTCAGAAGCTTGTGTGTTATTAAGTTGAATATAATTGACACAATTTAAAGTTATTTAAGGTTTCATTTAAGTTCAAACAGTAATGTAGTGTTATGAACCAGAATCTAATTCTATGAATAGAAATAACAAGGGTTTCTTAAAACATGACCTGCTCTTATCAGGTGTTAGGCTTAATGACTTAGGAAAATTAAAATCTTAAAGGAATTGTAATTTATACCTATTTTACTTCATAATATCAAATGAGCAACTGTTTGTAGGTTATTACAATATAGCTGACACTCTGATATAGCTGAAATAGAACTATATTTAAGAACTAGATATTCATGTGAACCTTGTTTAAAAGTTATGTAAGTTTATAAAATAAGAATTTATGTAAGGTTACAGACAAGGTAACCAGCATGCTCTCTTTACACATTGTATTTCAAAACTTGGGTTAACTACATAAATGTTTCATTGTTATACACCAGATAGTAGGTCTATTTCTTATTGTCAACACTTTCCTAAATTTAGAAATTTTAAAGCTTTTGCAAAACCTATGCAAGCTTAAGATTATTGTTGTAATACACTATGGATCCTAAATTCTTATTCAAAGGTTAAATTTAGTTAATATAAGGATATCTATATAATACTGGCTTTGTTGTGTATTAGATTTATTCATGTCTTTCAAGTATATAAATTCCTTAAGATGTAAAATTTAGGGCAGCATTTTATCAAGCTGATGTTTCCAAACTACAAGTTGTTTGTAACAATGGTCTCCTTCAGGTTTATATGGAAATGACAAATTTAAGTATTTATTTATGTCATTTAATATTTTGTAATTGGAACAGAGTAACCTGACTTTATACTGGGATAAAAATTTAACTGTATGTTTGTGAAGTACTGCGAGCCTAATTTAAAGATTCACAATGTGAAACGTAAAAACATTTTGCAACCTTTTCTACAAAAAGGAGCTCTCCTAATGCTTCTTTGATTCATGTTTGAGATATAAGGCTGTATATTAACTAAATACTTAATATAGACTCAGGGAAAGCTCTATAGCCTTTCTGGAGAATCTCAGGGAGGCATTGAGAAAACACATCATCATGGACCCTGAGTCCATAGGGGGCCACATAATTTCAAAGGACAAATTTATCACTCAGATGGCCCCAGACAGGAAATTACAATAATTGGCACATCGCCCTGATCAGTCTTTAGATAACATCTCCTAGCTTGCAACCTCTGTCTTTTGTAATAATGTCAGGAGGAGAGGAAAGAAAGGGAACATAGAGACTAAAAAGCTGAGGCACTGGCTGGCTCTGACCCTACAAGGAGTAAGCTTCCGGGATTATAGAGGAGAGAAATGGAATGGACCCCAAGCCAGGAAAAGGACTTTTGTCCATTGTAAAAAGGGGGACATTACCTGCGGAAGTGTCCACAGGCCAAGCACAAAGCAACCACCACTAAGGCCCTACCCTATCTGTCAAGGCCATAACTGGAGGAATAAATGTCTCCAGGGGCGCAGGCCCTCGGGTCCTACATTCCCCACACAGGCCTAACAGGGCTGAGGTCAGCTTCTTTGGCTCTGTGACTCCTATGGCTCTGTGACTCCTATTACCATGCATGAACCCCAGATATGCTTCTCCATGGGGAGCCAAAAGGTCAGTTTCCTCTTGGACAGTGGCGCTAGTCTTTGTACTTGTCTCTTACCCTGGATCCCCCTCCTAATATTGTGACAGTGCAAGGAGTGTCTGGAAGGCCTGTAACTAGAAACTTGACTCTCCCATTAAGTTGTAAATGGGACGGGATGATGTTTTCTCAGGCATTCCTGATAGTCCAAAGAGTGTCCTACCCCTTAAGGGAGAAATTTACTTTCAAACATTCAAGATTCTATCATGATAAACCGAATGGGGAATGGCCTTAAGATAGTTATTGAAGCAGACATTACATTCTCCTCCACTCTGATGACTAATCCTTATACTCTCATTTGAGATCCTAGCTACTGCTATTTAGTTTATTGTGTTAGATGTTTTTTTCTGTATACCCGTAGACTTTCAATTACAATGTGTGTTTTTTTAAGAAGCCAAATAACAGACCTGGTTTTCCCTCTCAAACTCAAGGTTAATTTTCACTCTGACTTTAACTTTTTGATATCTTAGTTCAGCAGATCTACTCCAGCTTAGAGTCTGCTGAACTCCCAATTGTGATAAAGATGGAGCCACCCATGAGCACTCTAGATGACCTCTATCACAGACTCCTTATTCAACCCAAACCTTATCAAGGAAAGACCCAAAACTGCTTGCCCCACGACGCCCTTTTTTCAGCCGGAAGTAATCTGATTCGGTCGTCACCTGAACCCCCAAAGCAGTTTGGGTTTCCCTAAACAGAGGGGGAAATGAGGCAGAAAAAGGCAGTTCAGTGTAGGCAGAGCAATGTGGGTTGATAAGGAGATCATCTTTCCTGAGAAGGCAAAGACATCCCCCAATGCTAATGAAGGTCTGACAAGATAGGCCCAGATACAAACACTCCCTGCTGCTAAGCAAGGAACCACATTCTTTCTATTGGCGCCTAAGGCATGGATCAAAGAAGACTGGACCAGAATTCTGTGCACCTGTGTGCCAGGTACAGGGGCAGGGAAGCAGTGACCAATCCAGAAGAGGTTGTCATATAAAAGGGGCAAAGCTCACTGCCTCATCGGCTCTGTCTCCTTCCCCCACTCTGGGGGAAGTCTGTTCTTTTCCCTGTGCTTTACTTTCTGTAATACAACTTGTCTACTGCGCTTGCCTCAGTGTCCCTCGGTTTCATTCTTCAACTCTGAGAGGACACGAAGCCGACATCCACATCACCGGCATCAATTTTATGGGTTGTGATAAGTCATAGACTATGTGTTAAAATACATTACCATAAAATGATTTTCAATAATTATGCAATTATTTCTGCAGGAAACATAGCAATTAACTATTGGTAATAGTTGGATATTATTTCTTGTACACAGGCCCATAATAAAAATAATGTAACAAAATTTACCACATCAGAATAAATAAGTCAATTAATACATAACAAGTATTCCTGATGCCTATTCTGCATCTATTGTTCCAAGCCAGTGAAGACATACTGCCTGATAAAAACGCGCAGGCTATGTATATCCTTTTCTAATAGCACATTGATATAATATGTACATAGCTTCCCTGTGTTTCAGGAAAACCAAACTAGCCTCATCTGTCTGACCAACCCTCTCCAAAAATAATGAAATACATTCTAGTTCGACCCATTGGAGGGAATGGAGGGAGAAATGAAAAATAGAACTATTAGTAATTTTATTTATTTTATTTTTAATTGTGCTGGGGATCAAACTTGGGGTTAGGCAAGTGCTCTAAAACTGAGCCACATCCCCATCCTCTGTTACTAATTTTAACACTCATTTTTGGCCTTCTTAGTTAATAATTATTTTCTAAATATACCTTTATTGGATATATTATTTAAATACAATAAAAAGAGCAATTTTATATGTGCACTCCAATGACTTGTGACAAGGACACACACTCATAGAACCATCACTCTGGAATGCAGACAATGTGCAACATTATCCAGAAGTATTCTTCTGCTCCTTCCTACCGAGCCCACATAGTGCTCCAAATTCCTGTCACCATAGTTCAGATGTGCTTCTTTAAATAAATAGAACCATATAGTATTTAGTCTTTCATGGCTGCTTTTTTCCCTCAGTAAAATGTTAAGTTTAGACACATTTATGTGTCAGTAGTCATTTATCTTCAGTAATGAAACTTCTGGATTATATGAAAAGTATACTATAACTTTATAAGAAATTACAAGCCCTTCAAGTTACATTTGCACCTGAAATGTGTAAGAGCTCCAGTTTCAAAACCTTGCCAGGACTAGGCAGTGCCAATCCTTCTGATTTGGCCCACATTAATGGATATTTAGTGATACCCCATTGTAGCTTTTTTTTTAAAGGCAAAATATATTATATTCAGTATTTTGATATTCATTTGATAACTTACAAATAGTGTTTTATTTGTCATCTAGATCCCCATCCCGCAAATATCAGAAGGTAAGCTTTGACTGAGGCATAGTAGGGTCTTCAAGAAAAAAACAATTACCCTCAATTGCCTACATAGTTCTATTGAGAATTTTATAGAAACACACATTGTATTTAAATCCACATGGTGGGGCTGGAGCGGTGGCTCAGCGGTTTCGGCGCTTGCCTGGCAAGCACGAGGGCCCGGGTTCAAACCCCAGCACCACACAACTGAGTGTCGGAGCAAATAAGACCATGTGAAAAATTAAATAAAGTTATTTAAAAAAAAATCCACATGGCATAACTAGATTTCTCTATGCTGATATCATAGAAGCTGAAATTCATATCTCTATTTTACTTCAACATGGTCTCATTTCCAAGTTTCTCAATACTCAGAAATTTCTAAAGATGCCCCTTTTTGTCTCCTCTGGTCCCAAATTTATAGAAAGAGATCCTTTGCTGTCTTGCACTATCAATATACTCATCTTTACTTCTTTCTTTTAGGACACTCTTCCTTGTTTTATGTAGATACAAGATTCTGACCTACACTATTTTGCTTCTATTACATGAACTTCTTTAAAATTTCTTATACTATAAATCTGCAAACAAAATCAGTTTTTATTTGTAGGAGAAAACAGCAACTTTTAATTTATTTCCTTTTCACTTGTGAAGGAAAATTTCTTAAATGTACATTCTACATTGATAGTTTCATTTTTCTTTCACCACTTTATTGATCTCACTCTTCTTGTTTGCATGTTTTCTGATGAGAATTCTGCTATATATCTCATTCTTTTTCCTCTGGCGGCAAGGTTCCTTTTCTGTCTCCCCTGATTACCCCAGGAGCCATTAAGGTCTTCTATTTGTCTTCAGGTTTCTGCTGTTTGTATATGAAATAAATAGGCATGCATTTTTAGTATTTCTCCTGTTAGATTTCTCTGCATTGCTTGGATCTGTAGTTTGAAGAAATTGTGATTTCCTTAAATATTTTGTCGGCCTATTTTCTCTTTCTTCTCCTTCCATTAGTCTACTTGCACAAATGTTACATAGCCCAGTCTTGAATGTTGTGGGCTTTTTGCATCCTTTTTTCTTTTTGTGTTTCATTTTACACTGTTTCTATTACCATATCATAAAGTTTTCTGTCTCTTCTGTCAAGTGTACTATGATCACTAAATGTGTTTTTCATGCCTGTTGTTGTGCTTTTAATTTACAAAATTTCCTTTGAACTTTCTCCTAAAATTTTTCTATCATTGCTGGCATTATGCATCTTATGTTGCATACTGTATACCTTTTCCTTTAGAGCCAAATATCATAATAATTATAGAAATTATAGCTATTTTCAATTCTAACTCTGATACTTCCAACATGTGAACAATATCTGAGTATTGTTCTCAAAATGATTCTGTTGTTTCAAATTTATTTTCTTTTGCCTTTGGCATGCTTTGCAAAAATTTTTTGTTAAAAGGCAAACTTGCAATAGAGAATAAGATCCTGAGGTTAATAGTCCTTTACTGTGAGAATTATGATGATGTAACTAAGAGTTAGGCTGTTTTATCTTCACTGTATACCACTGAAAAAAAATTTTCACAGTCATATACATTGATTTGTAATACACATATCATAAGTCCATCCAAATTAAGATGAACTGTGACAAATTAATATAGTACTATAAACAACACTAAACTCAAAATATAAAATATTTCCAGACTTCAGAATGTTCAACTGTGGTCATTTTAGATGGTCCCTTCTTCACACTAACAGTCCCTGATGATCTGTTCTTCTGTCCAATAATATATATCTATATCTAAATATCTATATATATCTATATATCTATATCTATATTTTTAAGAGAGAGTGATAGAGAGAGAGGGAAAGAAAGAGAGAATCAATTTTGCTTAGTTTTTCATGTGGCTTTCACTGTTCCCATACATCCATGTGTACATGGTGCTGGGGTTCGAACCTGTGTACCTGCACATGTGAGGCAAGTGCCATAACCACTGAGCCACCGCTGCAGCACCTAATAATATTTTACTCTTCTAGAATTTCAATTCAATGGAATCACCCCTTAGTTTGTGTTTTTTGGTGTGTGTGTGTGTGTGTGTGAATCTTTCCTTTAGCACACTGATTTCTTTTTAGTGTTTAGTAGTATTTCTCTGTAAATATGAATTAAAATTCATCTAATTCATTGGTTATGTGCATTTGGTTGTTCTTAATGGGTAAATGTTACAAATAAAGCTGCTATGTGCATTTGGCATGAATGAATATGTAGACGTATTCTCTTGGTTACATATTGTGGATTTGAATGGGAAAGGCATATAATGATTATATAGTAAGATTTATAAGAAGTTATTAAAATGTTTTCCAAAATATCCATATCATTTTTGATTTCTAGCAACAATTGATAAGATTTCCAGTTGTTCCATGTTTAACCTGATCTTAATAATTTCATTTTCTGACTTCACCCATTCGAATGGATATGTGTTTCCTTATTTTAGGTTTAATTTATGTCCCCCTGATATTCTTACCCATTGCTGTTAGGGGTCTGTTTATTATGTATATTTGTGATTGCATTATTTTCTTTTGTGAAGTATCTAGACAGTATTTTTACCCATTTGTTTTACTGAGTAATTTGCCATCACATTACAGTTTTGAATCCTTTACACATTTTAGATAAAGTCCATTTTAAGATACATATTTTGCAAATGTTGTCTGCCAGTGTGTGCAGTTTTTTCCTTAGAGTATCTTTGAAATCATAATTTTAATTTTTCTGAAGTCTGATTCATCAGTATTTTGCCATTCTTATGTGCTCATTTGTGACCTGAGAAACATTTGCTAATTTAAGATCATTAGATTTTTTTCTATACATTTATAATTATACCTACCTAGCTATATAGGTCTATAAGCAGAAATAATAACACTTAAAAGGTACTGAATGATTATAGCATATGAATAGGAAAATTAATGAAAGAAATATCAAAAGCACAAAATAGAGGATTTAGGAATATTCTGTTACAAGGCATCTGCAATATAAATAAATAAGTTTTATAAAACAAATCTAAGTTACATAACAAGGAAAGTAAAAATAGATTTATATGAAATGCACAACTAAAGTAAGAGAACAGAGAAAAAGAAGAGAAAAAAACAACAAATAGAAAACAAATTTCAAATATGGTACATATTAATCTAACCAAGCCAATAACCACTTTAAATGTGAAATATTTAAATATAGAGAATACAGGATGATTATCAGACTACATGAAAAGGAAAACCCCATTCTTTGATATATTTTACAGAAATACTTTATGGAGATTCAGACAGAAAAGGAAAGGAAAGAAAGCATTGATTCATTTTATGGAAAGGAAGGAAACCCAACTACCATTATTTACATATGAAATAGTGTCATTGTTGAAAATATCAATGCAGCTAAAAAAGACAAAAAAAAAAAAAAAACCTGGATTTAATAAGAGAGAGTAAGAGCAAAGTCCCAAGATACAAGGTTAGCATACAAAAAATCAAAAAGCAAAGATGCTTAAAAAATAACATCATAAAAAATATTTTATAATAGCACTGGAAAAAAACCCACCTTGGCACAAATCTTATATGTATAAAACCTACAGGTAAAAAACTAAAACTGTGATTAAACAAAATAATTATTGTTACAGTTTTGCTATGAAGTATCCTCTGAAAAGCTCATGTGTTAGAAACATAATTTTCAACATAGCAATGTTCATACATGAGAAGGTTAGATTATGATAGCTGCATATTATATGTAAGGATGATCCATGTCAAAGAAAACTTGTAAAGACAACAAGACAGGGCAGCCTCCTCAAAAACAAGAACAATGCATGAATAGAAATGTGAAGATTTCTGAGATCAGACAATAAAGGCCAGAAGAGCATGAAATGATATTTTTCAAATTTTGAAAGAAAATAATTTTCTGCTAAGAATAATATACCCTACAAAACTCTGCTATAAATGTTACAGGAAAATTAAATACTTCAATGATAGATTCAAGCCATCAAGGTACATGAACACAAAGCCTGTGCTACAGAAAATTTCAAGAACATACTTCATGGACTGGAGTGGTGGCTCAGCAGTTATACTGCTTGCCTGGCATGTGCGAGTACGTGAGTTCGAACCCCAGCACCATATATACAGCAATGTCTCCAAGCAACGAAAGTCACATGAAAAGATAAATAAAAATTGTTTCTCTCTTTCTCTCTCCCTCTTACTGTCCCTCTATCTTAAAAAAAAAACAACATACTTCATTCAGAGGAACACACAAACAACATCCAAAACCCTTAAACAAAAGAAAGTCAATTATCAAAAAATGCACTAAAACATATCCAAGTTGGTGCAAAACACAGCAATAGTCACAACATCAGGGACCCAGATTCCCATATCTATTCTAACTTTGAACGTGAATGGACTCAATGCCCCATTAAAAGACACAGATTAGCTTACTGGATCAAAAAATAAAACCCAACAATATACTGCCTACAGGACACACTATAATCGAAAATAGACACAGGCTGAAGGAGAAAGATTGGCAAAATGTCTACCAAGCTTATGGCCTGAAAAAGTAAGCAGGAGTTGAGATCCTATTATACGATAAACTTAATTTTGAAGAAAAACTGATTAGAAAGGTATAAATAACTGATTAGTAAAAGGAAGGGATTCATCAAGAAGGGATAATGTTAGTTAATATTTATGCCCCCAATGGCAACCCTCATAAATATCTGGAAAAAGTACTCAAGGACATTAAACCCATCACTGATCTCAACACAATAATACTGGAGACCATTAATACAACATTAACAACAATAGACAGATCATCAAAGCAAAAGATCAACAAAGATATCTCTAACCTATAAAACTCTATAAATCATCTGGAGGTAATAGACATTTACAGTATATTCCATCCCAAATTGGCTGACTTTACCTTCTTCTTAGCAGCTCACAGACCCTTCTCCAGAATAGACCACATCCTAGTCCACAAAGCAAACCTTAACAAATATAAAAAAGTTAATATAGTCACATGTATCCCGTCAGACCACAATGCTATTATGTTAGCAACTAACAGCAAGAAAAATAACAGAAACTACTTAAATACTTGGAAATTGAATAATACCTCTTAAAGAATGGATAAAAGAGGTAATGAGAACAGAAATCAAGAAATTCTTGGAAATGAATGGCAATGATGAAACAATGTATTGAAATCTCTGGAATACTATGAAAGCATTCTTAAGAGGTACATTTATAGCACTCAGTGGCTTCATCCAAAATCAGGAAAGAGTCCAAGCAAACAGGCTTATGCTCCAACTCAAAAAGAGGAACAATCCAATCCAATACCTAATAGAAGACAGGAAAAAACTAAGACCAGAGCTGAAATAAATAAAATTGAGAACAAATAAACAGTACAAATTTTCAACAAAACAGAGTTGGTTCTTTGAAAAAAATAAATAAAATCGATAGACCTCTTGCCAACCTCACCAAAAGGAAGAATGAAGTGAAGCAAATCAACAAAATCAAAGATGAAATGGAGATATCACCACTGACCCAATCAATATCCAGAAGCTTATCAGAACTTATTTTGAAAAATTATACTCTGCCAACTTTGATAATCTGGAAGCAATGGAAAAATATCTGGCCACATACAACATTCCCAAATTAACACCAGAGGATGTTGACATTCTAAAACAACAAATTTCAGGTAGTGAAACTGAATCAGCAATCAAAGGCTTTCCAAAAAAGAAAAGCCCAGGTCCTGATGGATTCACCACAGAATTCTTCCAGACCTTTAAAAAAAAAAATTAACACCGTCTACAAGCTTTTCCATGAAATTGAAAGCATTAAAACCCTCTCAAATATTTTTTATGAAGCAATTATAATGGTGATACCAAAACCCAAACAAAGACACATCAAGAAAAGAAAACTACAGACCAATTTCCCTGATGAACATAGACACAAAAATCCTTAATAAAATTCTAGCTATCTAGATCCAAAAACACACCAAAAAGATAATACTTAATGATCAAGTGGGCTTCATTTCAGGAAAGCAGGTTAAACATATGCAATTCAATAAATTAATCCACCACTTCAACAGAATTAAAAATAAAAATAAAATAATCATCTCAATTGATGCAGAAAAGGTCTTTGATAAAATTCAGCACCCATTTAGGCTCAAAACTCTGGAGAAGATAGGAATCAAAGGACGATATTTTAATTTTGAAAGAGCCATTTATGACAGACCCAGAGCCTACATTATGCTTAATAGAGAAAGACTAAAAACATTTCCACTGAATTCAGGAACAAGACAAGGATGTCCACTTTCACCATTCTTACTCAATTTAGTCTTTGATACCCAAGCCAGAGCTATTGGACAGAGAAGGAAAACCAAGGAATTTGAATAGGAAAAGAGGAATTAGAATGTCTCTATTTGCTAATGACATGATCCTCTACCTAGAAGACCCAATAAGCCCAATCAGAAGACTTCTAGGGCTAATAAATGATTTCAGCAATGTGGCTGGTTATAACATCAACACTCATAAATCATTAGCTTTCCTATAATCCAGCAACAATTCCAATGAAGGAGAAAGCAGGAAGTCTGTCCCATTTGCAGTCTACTCAAAAAGAATAAACTACTTGACTATCAATCTTAAAAAAGGATATAAAGGACCTCTACAATTAAAACTACCAAACATTAAAAAAAGGAATTGCAGAAGACATGAGTAGATGAAAAAACGTTGCATGATCTTGGTTAGAGAGAACTAACATAATCAAAATGGCCATTTTACCAAAAGCCCTATACAGATTCAATGCAATCCCCATCAATATACCAATAATATTCTTCACAGATACAGAAAAAGTGATTCTCAAATTCATATGGAATAACAGATGGCCCAGAATAGCCAAAACATTACTAAGCAAGAAAGAGTAAGCAGGAGATGTTACAATTCCTGACATGAAATTATATTATAGGGCTATAGTAACAAAAACAGTATGGTATTGGTATCAAAAGAGAAATGAAGAACAATGGAACAGAATAGAAGATACCAAGACAAACCCTCAAATCTTTAACCATCTGATATTTGATAAAGGGGGCAAAAGCATAGTGTGGAAGAAGGACAGCCTGTTCAACAAATGGTGCTGGACAAACTGGACAGCTATGTGCAGACAACTGAAATTGGATCCTTATCTCTCACCCTGAACAAGAATCAAGTCAACATGGTTCAAGGATCTGGAAATTAAACTAGCAACTATACAACTGCTTGAAGAATAAACAGAATGAACACTCCACAACATAGGTGTCAGCAGTGCCTTCTGTGACAAGACTCCAATAGTGGGAGAATTAAAGCCAAGAATGAATTAATGGGTTGCCATTAAACTAAAAAGTTGCTGCACAGCTAAAGAATTAGTCAAGTGTGTGAAGAGAGTACCTATAGACTGGGAGATAATATTTGCCTGCTACACCTCGGACAGAGGGCTAATATCCAGAATATACAAGGAACTCAAAAACTGAACACCAAAACCACAAATAATCCAATCTAAGTGGGCTAGGTAGCTAAATAGAAATTTCTCAATGGAGGAAGTCCAAAAACCCCATAAATATATGGAAATATATGAGGGAATGCTCTACATCATTAGCAATCAGAAAAATGCAAATCAAAACTTCGCTGAGATTACACTTCACTCTTGTCAGAGTGGCAAAAAACAAAGAATATAAACAATAACAGATACTGGAGGGATTGTGGGAAGAAAGGACTACTTTCACACTGTTGGTAGGACTATATGCTTATACAGCAACTCTGGAAAGCAGTGTGAGACTCCTCAAAAAACTAGCCCAGCTAACTCACCCCTGGGTATTTTCTCAGAAGAACTAGAATCGGTATATTACAGAGATACAGCTTCATCAATGTTTATAGCAACTCAATTTACTATAGCTAAACTATGGAAAGAACCCAGATGCTCCTCACTGGGCAAGTGGATTCAAAAACTGTAGTATACATATATACAATGGAATTCTACTCTGCAACTAGACAGAATATTATCATGACATTTACAGCCAAATTAATAGAGATGGAAAAAAATTATGCTAAGTGAAATATCTCAAACTCAGAGACTCAAGGGCTGAATGATTTCTCTCATATGTGGAAACTAGAATACAAGTGGAAACAGACTGAAAGTAGGCTAAGCTATTAATAATTTCGATATAGGAGAATTTTTACAAGAACAGGGGCAACTTTGCCTATGACATGGGGGATGAAGGGAGGGAGCCAAGCAGGGAGGGAGGAATAAAGGGATATCAAGGCAGTGGGAGGAAGGGAGTAGGGGGATTATCAACCCGGTGGGGAACCTTCAACTTCCATGAGAAGTTCAACTAACATGGGGGTAAAGTAGGGGAAACATGGGATTGGGGGAAACCTAAAGTGGGGAAATCATGAACTGGCAGCAGCCTTGGCTTGCTCTGTCATTATGAATGTGATCATGGTTATGTGTCAGTGATTCCCTCCTATATGTATGATTACGTTGAAAGAATAAAAAAAAAGATAGAGCTAATGAAGAAATTCATTTCCCTATATGTAAGTATTTTAATACTGAAATTTTTGAAAGCTTGTTTTTTAAGACTGGAACTGGATTCAGTGGAGTAGATAAAGATTTTAGAAAATTAATTAACAGAATGGAGTTTATGGTGACAAATATATGCATTTAATGTTTTGAACAAAAAATTAGTTTATATTTTCTTCTTAACACAACAAATAGATAAGCAGTTCACCTGTGGAAAATTTTGTAAAATTATGAACTCTGAAACTGGAAATACTTAAGATGATGGTGAACAAGATAAATGAATGCAGAAAAGCACTTAACATCAAAACCAAGATAATGTACTACATAGATAAAATTTTCCTTCAAAATATATGGTAGTCTTCCAATTAAATATTGTACATAATTAATCAGTGCTAAATTAAATATTGGAATTTGAGGAGAGATTGAACTGAGAGAAAGAGAAGTGGATTGTTTCTAATATTAAAAAATATACGAATTAAGTGGAAAAACTTATTTGGATGGATACATTTTTTTCCCACCAAACATGACTGTATAGGTTATTTGAAGTAGCAATTTTAAGGCAAAGCTTTGTATATTCTCAAATAAGTTTTACTTATTTACTATTTTATTTCATTGTAGAATAAGTACTTTATTAATTGTAAGAATCTAGGATGATACAGAATAGAAAAGAATTTATAGAAGTTGTACAGCTTTGAAAATGAGAAACCACCACAGGTTCAATAGGACGTGGTTCAAATATTTGCACCCATGACCTGTTCCTTCTGCTCTTCGCATTGGTAGGGAACCATAACTTTGCTACCTTATAAACTGGCTGGTGATCTAGTTTTATGTGATTACATCCAGCCGGATTTAACATGCTGTTCGACAGCACTGAGGTTTAACAGAAGAAACAGGCTTGGAAAAACAATAATAACAATTTATGTACATATAACATGCCTCCAGTTGTAAAGATACTTTATGTTTATGAACTTTTAGATAATTAAATTGAGAAAATCACCAAATAGTAATAAGCATCACTGGTAGGAAACAGCCAGAAAATTGCCATAACCAAAGATCTCACTTGTGTACATCAAGGTTCCGGTCAATTTTTGCCTCAAATGGTTATGTTACATACAGTTTTTATTCAGTTTAACCAGCAGCTTGATGGGGCAAGGAGGAATATAGTTAGAACAATATTACCTGGATTTGAGTTAGGCATTATGATATACTAGTTTTATACTGAAGTGTGTGTATATTGGCTAAAGATATTATATAATTGCTTTTAATTTTTTCATTTGCAAAATTAGAAAAATAACTATGCTGAGAAGCATCTGGAATATACATTAAAGTCAAATGAGATAATGTCTCATGAATTGCTTTAAACATTTTATGACATTTTACAATAGTTTCATTTATTTTTTAATTTAACTGTTTTATCTTCAATGTGGCAACTGTTCCAAAAAGTCTACCCTAAAATCTCAGTTTGAATTAGTTTTCATCTTGGTGGTCTCACAGTATTCTAGATTCCTGATCAAACACAAATAACTATGTACAATTCATTTTTGTAATGGTAGAGTGTAGTAAAATAGAGATACTAAATAAATATTGTTGCACTGTACTAAGTTACACTGAATTTTTTAAATGGGCATTAGTCTTTTCTACAAACATTTATCATATTTTTAAATTGCTATAACAATCTTCAATCATGATATTCAATCGTAGATCGAGATATCACTAAAAATAATCATGAAGGAAAAACACAAAAGAGAATCTTTTACATTCAAATAGCTTATAGAGTGATACAGTATAAAAAGTATTCACCATTTACTATCATTTCACATCTCAATGTCCTTATTCATATTATTTTATTTCTCCCACAATCAAGATACTATTGAGACAGAAGTAAGACTATATTATATTCATTTATTGGTACATGAAATATTTTGAGTCTTTAAGTACTTGAATTTGTATTTAAGATTTTTGTACTTAGTCCTTTAAAAGCGGATTTGTTGTGCATTCTACATTTATTTCTTGAACAAGCACTGGGATTCAATCCAGCTCTTTCCTTTGGCATGGCATAGAAACTTGAGTCATTATACTCTACAGCAATTCCTTTAAAGAAGGAAGTTTCCTCAGCTGCCTGCACTCACAATATTCCCTGTAGCCTTTCGCTTCACAAGCACACTCTATGTATGTTTCTCATTGAAAAGGTGTTCATTCACCTGATCTTACCTCGGTTATCACTATTTATTTTCACTGAAGTAAAAGATATTTCTCTGGAAATATAAATGCCTCTTAGTCTACTGACTGTTAAATAGACCCTAAATATATTTCCGGGTACTCTTAGAAGCACTTTTAATTCTACGGAGAATAATAATTGTACATTTTTAAATATTAGGCTATGCCAGTACAATAAAACAGTGACAGTTTTCTGTTAATTAAGTTAATTGGAAAAGACACTTTGAGCATTAAAGGACATGTAGCCTACATGAACCATGCATTTCAAATTGGGTTATTGCTTTTAAATTCCAAAAGATCCATATTATTTGCAACACGTATTTTGCATCTTTCACGTAGTCCAGAAAAACACCTTCAAACATTACAGACTTCCTAATATATACAAAATATCAAACATTAACCTCAGATTTTTGTCTTAATAATTTTAAGTTCTCATTTTTAAATTAAATTAGTCGTAAAGAGAGTGATATACAGAAATTTCTACCAATATAGATGATATCTATCAAAAATGACTGCAGTTATGCTGGCCAGGGATTTTTAAAATCTTTCACAGGGGGACTCACAGGCCTGAGCAGCTGGAACTTGGACTGTCAAAAGCACGAACTTGAAACCATTTGAACAACCATACATAAATAAATTATAGCATTTTTTTGTAGACATGGAGCATAAAATGCCTCTACTGGCAGCAAGCTTCTCTATATTTAGCTTGTATTAACAAGGCTGCCAGACGGGGCTTCTGCCTGTCTACATTTTCATAATAACCTCTCAGGGTACAATCAAATATCTGATTAGTTCAAAGCAATCCTGTAATCTGAATGATCCATTTAGTTATTTATTATAGAGCCTTACACCGGTCACTTGGTTTTTCTCATCAGCCATTAGCTAATTTCTCAGATCTTAATAAACATTTTAAATTGTCTCAACAGAGTAAAAAACAAAAACTTTGAATTCAATCATTATGTCATTTCCTAACATAAATGAAAATTTCTCAAGAATTGTTACAGATGACATATTTAAATAATTTAATACAATAATCTAACACAAAAGATATAAAAAAATGACATTTCAATAAATGTTTTCAATTCTACAATTTAGGGGCTGAAGCGGTGGCTCAGCGGTTACAGCACTTGCCTGGCATGCATGAGGACGCGAGTTCAAACCCCAGCACAATGTACTCAATTCTACAGTTTAAAACTGTCAAAAGTATAAGTTTAACAACAAAATATCCATGATATACACTATAAAATGATAAAAGGCAACAACTTGCCATTTTATTTAGTATATTTTGTAATGTTTAAAACTGATTACTTGTATCAGCATAATAGTCTTCACCTTATGAATGTTTTTGAAAGTCTTTAGCTTAAGTTATCGTAATAAGTATTTTCTCCAAATTAACAGCCTTTTTCCATTAATTTTATTGGTTCATTGTAATTATACATACTGGTGGGATTTATTGTTATATATTCATACATGAATACAATATAGCTATATATCCAACTGTTAGGCTGGCTGGGGGCAGGGCTTCAGCCAGGCCTCATGGCCAGTCATGGCGACAGGTTGAGGGTGTGGCTTCAGCTACCTGCTGGGTCAGGGCTCTGGCTAAGGGGCAGGGCAAAGGGCAACTTGCCCGTGAAAAGAACACCCAATTGGGATGCTGGCAGACAAGCTCTGATGGACTGATGGACCCACCAGCCAATCTCTGAAGGACCAACCCCATCATGAACTTCCAGTTAGCCAGCAAAACCAGCTGTCTGGCAAAGGTCCAACGCCATTTTCCCCGCCTGCCATTCTGGCCAGCCACCACTTCCCATTATGGCTACGCAGGTGAAATTGACCCAAGAGCCACAAGTCCAATAAACATCTCCGCCTGAATTCACACCAGTATCATTATTCCTTTTTCTATTTTTTACACAGACCAATATTATTACCCAGTATTTTCCCTTTCCCATCTTTCCTCCCACCCCCAGTCCCTTTCTTTTGCTTTACTGATCTCCCTCAATTTTAATGAGGCACCCTCTCCTGTGTTAATTTTCCTTTCTTTTCTTCCACCTTACACCATATGAGGGAAATAATATGACCTTTGATCTTCTGAGTTTGATTTAAAATTTTCAAACATGTAATAAACATTTCCTTTATCTTCATTCAGATCAATGCTAAGAATAGAAAATTTAAATAATAAAATTTAAATTTACATACAGGTATAAAAGAATACAAATTATAAGCAATATATGTTATACAATATGTAAATTTTCAACAAAAATATGGGAAAATTTATCAAGTATCTGAGTACTAGATTTAAAATATGGCCTTAGCAGTAATAGAAGCAAAGTGTCAGTTATCACATATCATTGTAATTATACACTGTTTATAGAGTCTGAAATATTTCAGGCAACATTTACAGCTAGATGGATCTTACTAAATTATCTTTGATCATTCCAGCAAATACTATTGGTAAGTCTATAATACACAATCTGCCTAATTATACAAAGAATCATAAACTATCATTGAACAGATTCTAATGATATAATTTGTTATTCCTTTCACTTTTAAAAATGTTACCTAAAACTTAGGATTTGAATTTTTTAATTTTACATTTTATATTTTTAAAACATAAAATTGCACAGATGTATAGATATTTCTGTTGGATAATTGCGACATATATTTTTGTGTGAAAAGGGAAACAATTAGGGCAAAGTGATTAGTATAAATACAAAATACCCTAAGATCAAATAGTTCCTTTTATAAAGGCAAAGGATATTTGAGTTGACTATCTGGAGCAACGTTGTGATTACAAACAGTAAATCGATTATGGACAGTTTCCAGAGACTGGAATAAGCTCAGTCACACAGGTTATTTTTAAGTAGTCTCGAAAAAGTGCTGGAGGTACATTATTTTTTTAGATTAGGAAGTTTAGGTTTTCAAAAGGGTGGAATGAGTAAATGAAGTTTGGCATTTGGTATAAGCTCATGTTTTGGGCTTGTATTTTAGTCACTGTGACCAATACACCTGTCACGAACAACTTAGAGGAGGTAGCTTATTTTGGCTTATGGTTTCAGACGTTCAATCCTTAGTCCGTTGACTCCATAGCTCTGGGCCTAAGGTGAACATCATAGGAGAAGAGAATGATGGAAGAAAATAGCTCAGGAAATGACAGTCAGAAAGGAAGAGAGAAGGGAGGGGACTTGCTCTGTTCCCCTAGGACAAAATGTAAATCTCACTAGCAGGATCCCAGTGACCTATTTCCTCTAGCCATAACTAGCCTGCCTATAGTTACTAACCAGTTAATCTATTCAAGTAAATCAATCCACTAATTAGTTAACAGCTCTCATAATCTATTCACTTCACCTCTGAACATTCTGGAATTGTCTGAGAAATAAGCTTTCAGGGACTCCTCATAAGCAAATCATGATAGCTGTTATTGATAAAATAAAATTAAAATGTTTGAAAAAAGAACTTCTATTAAAATAATATTTAAAGGCAATATGTATTTTCTTTATATTATAAAATTAAAAGCAGATTCACTTCTATTTGCACATCTTCAAGCAGAAATTTGAGCAGATATGATACATTGAAATAGAGAAAGCTCAGCATGTTTTAAATTTCTACTTATTTCCAGAAAATGACATATTAATAAAATTATTTCACAATACATTAGTAAAATTCCATATTTCCATATTTAAGTACTTCAAATAACCATTCTACATCAAAGTTACTGTTCAATATGTGTTTGTATGCATATATATCTTTCACAATAATTATCTACTTATATTTGTATTTTAAACAAATAATAATCATTTTTCATTTCTCTTGTTTTTATTTGTTCTGCTTAGAGAAATATTGATAATAAATTGATCTTTCTTTTCTCAAATCCAGCAGAATTATTGACACTTAAAAATGCTAAGAAAATATTTGTTTATTTAATAAATCTAATAAATAATCTTAATATATGTAGACAAGACGGCTTCTGAAATGGGCTCTTTCCAGCAGAATAACCAAACTATTAACAATTTCACAAAAAAATAATAATAATCTCTGGAAATTATCCTGAGAGAATGCAGCAATTGAAAAAAACATTTATTTGAGAAAATCCACTAAATCTTGGTAAGAAGGGCAAAACTGTAGCATTTCAATCATAAGCACACTGCTTCCACATACAGCTGAATGTGGGAGAAACTCTAGGAGGACACAGGCAAGAACACAGAACGGCTTCTTTGTCCAATACTAGTCAAGGCATATGATATATCCTCTGGAGAGGCAGCAGACCATCAGTGTTTCTCAGCCACACTCTCAGGTCTATGTTGCAAAAATGACTAAGAAGTCTGGGTTTGGTTGAGTGAAGATCACAGGATTGAAATCCTAGTGACTCATGAATGGCCTTGTATTCAAGGTGAGCCTCAGTTATTTAGTGGGGCTCTAAATAATTTAGTAAGGTCCTATCTCAAAATAAAAATAAATAACTAAATAGGGTTGGGGATGTGGCCCAGTGGTTAAGCACCCTTGGGTTCCATCATGTATTAAAATATATATGGTCTTTATTCCCTGTCTCCTGGACACTTGTAGGGTAGAATCTCTATGCCAGGTATGACAGGCCAAGAGTAAGGAATCCCTTTACCCAACACAATCACAGAACAAGTTTTCTGCTAAGAGATGAAACAAAGATCAGAAACTCCCACCTCACCCAGCATCCTGTCTGTAAGGCAGGAGTGTCACTCTGAGAGAAGCTGACCACTGCCCTTTCCCCAGCTACACAACAGGGAGACACAGGTATTTTTCCCAAGGGGATGACAGAACATAGAAAGAGAATTCAAAAGCTCTTCCAAAATACATAGGCTTTGTTTGGAGCTAAGTATGGGGAAAACCAAATCTAAAGAAAAATATAATCTCAAAACATGGTTGCATTTTTGGAAGTGCATTTAGAGTAGGCTGATGCTCCATGACAGTGCCACACTAAACCCTGGGCAATAAGATTACCATGAGAATCAGTTAAAAGAGACGCAAGAATAACCTGATGGGGTCAAAACAACTCTCAAAACAGCCAGTAAAATTATGCCTGCAATAGAACCTGAAATTAAATGGATCATATACTGGAGCAAATTTTTACACAAAATTGAACAATCATCTGGCAATTGGTATTTAAAAAAAATGCCCTGGTAGTTTTGTATAAAAACACTTCTCAAAATTTCACTGATATGTCATTCCAAAACAAGCCCCATTGGGGCTGGAGCAGTGGCTCAGCTGGCCTGTGCTAGGAAGAGGGTTTGAACCACAGCACCATATACAGGACAAAGTGTTGGAGCAACAAAAGCCATACAAAAAATAAATAAAACTGATTTATTCTTTCATCTCTCTCACTGTCCCTCTCTCTCTCTTAAAAAATAAAAAATACCAAGCCCTGTTACCTCTACTTTTTAATTGTAGAAATGATTACATGTGTTAATAGCACTTTTCTAGAAGACCTTGTAAACATTAAAAAATATAGAAAATGTAGAAAGTTAAAACAGGATTAATGTATAAAAGAAAATGGTATCTGAAAATAGTTAAAATTAAAGTATAGAAAGTTTTTTCTTCAAATCTAATAATGATAAAATAAGAGAAAGTGTTAGAGCATAAGAGAAGAGAAGAAGGTTTTGGCTATTTTTGCAAAAATCAATTAGAGTTTCAGAGCTATTCTGAAGAATTATAGTGTCCACAGTATGTGGACACTTCTGTTCGGTGCATTTTCATCCTTATGGTAAAATATTTCATACTGAATTATTATTTTTAAAAATGATTTATTTACCTGCTTTATTCATATAGGGTACTGTAATTTAAAGAAAACATACAAGCTATCTGATAAAAGAAGATTAATGGACAGTAAGAAACCATAGTATCAAGCTGGGAATTCCTGCAAAACACCATAAGAATAAACAGGATTATGAAAGCTGGCATGCACATGTAGTTGTCTTTTTTTTATAAAGAAAAGAGAAAAACATGAATAGTTGTAAGCTTCACATTTTATTCCAGAAAAAATACACTGTGGCGTTGAAGGTGAGTTTGTTCCCATATGGAGGAAAAACATCTGTAATTTGTCTTAATTCTGGAGATAGTGAGACATAAAAAATAGACCATGACAGTGATATCAATGCTCAAATTTTCTGAATTCATAAATTATCAAATTTATTCAATTTCTTCTATTTTAGGGGGCATAAAGTAAATATACTTGAATATGTTAAAATATAGTTGAAGACTATTAGTAAAACTAAAATAATAATAGTTTAGAGGAATAACATCTTTCCACTATTTGGTGACAGGAAGTGGTGATAGTAAACAAATTGAAGGCACTATAGAATGGACTGTGATATCAAAACAGTCTCGTTAAAGTAAAATGAATTTGAGGAAACTTCAATATCAATTTCTGAATGTTAACACTAAAAAGGTCCCTGCATAAGATATACAGGTCCCTCTACAAGATAAAATAGTGCTACGAATTCTACAAACACATGCTTTCAGTTAATACCAATATATTGTGAGACTCAATAAATCAGACTAACAAATTTATGTACCATATTATGTATGTAAGGTCTTACTGTTTTCAAATATGCTCTACTAATCTAAGAGAAGTCTATGAATTTGGTCTATGGACCTACATTTTTTCTTTCTTAAAAGCAAATGTAACACAAGCTTTTAGAAAAACAAAAAATATGCTATATGTATCCACTTTAGGAAATATTCTTAATTTTTGAGAAATAGGTAAGGGTTCTTAGCAGTATAAATCCTGCACAATATCAATCATCTTCACATTCATTTAGAAAATAATTTATTTTCTTTCCCTATCTGGTATCTGAAATCACACCTGAAAACACTCAATGCAAATAATTAAATCCAGAAATGAAAAATGAAGGAAACCAAAATATTTATCCCTAAAACGTTGAGGATCCCTAATCTAAAGACAGTTATGACTTGGAAGAATTCTCTCTCTAGCTTTCCTCTGCCCAAAGGTAAGATATAAACCTCCCTCACTGGAGATGGCTGCTCATTAGCCCTGAAGCTGCATCAGCAGACAGACACCAGAGGAATCTGTGAGCAGACCTCTTTCTTCAATAGTTTCTTTCCACAGTTTTTCTAACTTTGAGAGATTAGTACTGCGTTCTCCTTTGTCTTGTCACTGCATTAAGATTCATTGTTCTTTGATAAATCACTGGGGCTAAAGCAGTGGCTCAGAGGTTGGAGCGCATGCATCAGGACCCAGGTTCAAACTCCAGCATCACACACACAACAACTAAAGTGTTGGAGAAGCAAAGACCAGAAGAAAAAATAAATAAAATTGAGTCTCTTTTTTGCTCCCTCTCTCTCTCTCTCTTAAAAAAAAATACTAAAGATAGATTCCAGCAGTATTTTGGATCTGAAGTGTCGCCCAAAGGTCCATAGGTAACAGGTATGGGCCCCAGTATGTTATTATTGGGAGATGGCTGAAACTTTAATACGTGGGGTCTAATGGGAGATTTTACTGGACGCATATCTTGAAGGGGACGGTAGGACTCTATTTTCTTGCTCATACTCCTTTTCACTTCCTGGATACCATGATATGAGCAACTTGCTCTATCCTGCACTCCTACAGTGATGTACTACCTCACCACAGTCCACAACGTAACAGAATCAACAGACAATGACCTGAAACCTCCAAAGCTGTGAATCTAAACAAGCCTTTCATATTTTTAAAATTGATTTATCTCAGGTATTTAGGTATAACAAAAGAAAGCTGACTAACACAGATCCTAAACCATTAAGTCAAGTCACCTTTCTCCTGAGTGATGAGCACAGGAGGTATGAATAAAATTGATGATTTTTCTTCTGTTAGTTTATTTTGTTTCGTAAGAGTGTCAACTACAAACTTATGAGGGTTGAGAAAAGACAATGTTATTCTGTCCTTGAAAATCAAATAATGACAGAATGACCAACATGAACTGAATTTTGTGTATTTCATCAAGAACTATATTATTTTCATCAAGAAAGTTTATTATAATCAAATATTTGCAAAATTTCCCCCCATCTTTAACAAATACAAGTTACTTCTTGATGGTATCCATCTGTGTAGTCCCTTTATGTGGTATTTATATAATTGGTATACCTTGCCTTAGTAAATATTATTTAGTTCCTGAGTTGTAACTTAATCATTGATTTTTTTCCAAAAGCTAACCCATGCTTTAATGCATCACCAAAGCAAGCTCAAAGGTCAGTCTTCTTGTGGACAGAAATTACACTTTGAGGGCAAAAAAAAATTCAGTATTTCAAAAGATTAGTGCAAACAGTTAATAGTTAATGTGAGGGCTGAAGTGGTGGTTCAGTGATTACAGTGCTTGCCCAGTATCCACGAGAACAGGGGTTCAAACCCCAGCACCCACGTACACAACTAAGTGTCAGAACAACAAAAGACATGTGAAAAACTGAATAAAAATTGATTTTGGGGCTGGAGAGATGGCTCAGCAGTTACAGAGCTTGCCTGGCATGCTCAAGTACACAGGTTCAAATTCCACCACCCACATACACAACTAAGTGTCAGAACAATGAAAGCTATTTGAAAAACTAAATGAAAATTGATTCTCTCTGCCTCTCTCTCACTGTCCTTCTTTCTAAAAAAAAAAAAAGTTAATGCACATGAAAATGTAGAGCACTGAGTATATTTATATATTTTCAATACTTGTACTCATAGCTAAGACAAACTTAAAATAGTGTATAAAGTAGTTCTTTAAATAAAGCAGATGTGTGTGTATAATTAGTAACTAGGAAGGGTACTGTCATTTGTATATTAAAGTTTATTGAAATGTTACCATTGAAAATGGGCAGCATCCACTGTATAACTGCTGTCCAGTGTATTATAAAATTTGTACTATAAACTTAACAGTCTAAATTACAAAGAACTTTAAATACACAATTTTCATAAATGAAATTCAGAAGGAGGGGTGCAACCCCCATTAATGTCTAAAGCTTATATAATGTTGTCACAGTTAATCCTCATAGAAGCTCTGTTCCATGAAGAGTAAGTAAGCTGGGGGGTGGAGGGCAGAGAGAAGGCAGCTTGCCTGAGGCTTACTTCAATTAAATCATGGAATCAGATATTAAATCCAATACCCTGGGACTCTGTAGCCCTTAGTCTCTCCTTTTAGAGAGAACACTGGCTTTTTCACAACCTCCTATTTCACAAAGTCAGTGAATTTTGAATGAAAGCTCTATCCGGGTTTTTCCCAATTTGTGCATTTGGATGTAATTATTTCTATAGTTAACTTTTGAGAACCTAAGTCACATGTAAAAAAATAAAACCTTAAATAAACAAAGAAAAATCATAGCATAATACTCTTGTTTGTATTAAAACTGTAATTAGTTGTAATCAGCAGTGATAATAGCTCCTTCCATTCCAAAATTTTTGATTGTTGATCTTTCAAATTAAGCAAGAAAATAAAAAAAATTGTTTTCTTTTATAAAAAATGGTCTAAGTTAATAGTTTTCTTTCATTTAGTGCTTTTATCTTTTGAAAATGAGGCTTGCCATATATTCAGTTTCCTGAGCAGGCAAGGGGGAAAGGAGGAACTAATACCACTTAAGTAGGAATATAAAAATAGCTCAGTTGTGTGGAACTGGGTTCCCTGGCATTTTCACAGAATCTTCTGTAGAACAGGCACAGGACCAATAACTAACCATCACCTTGAAATTACTTGAAAGCAATTAAACTGACTTACTGAGCATGGAAGACTGAGCAGTGACTGAGAATACAGAAATGCCATTCCTAAGAAAGGAATTTTTCCTAAGTATTCAAATTTGTTGAACCTGGCAAATTATTCAAAATATAAAAAGATTTCTAAACAATTTCAGATACAATGTTACTAAAAATTGGCCTATGTTAAGGAGCTAAAATAAGAACACACACAATAAGGAGGGAAATCTTGTGATGGGTAAAGTTTTCCTCTGGCCATACTCTTAGCCTGAAATCTTACATGAGCATTAACAATAAGCTTCCCTATTATTTTATCTAAAATAAATACTTGTGTTACAGTTGGCATAAAAAAATAATTTTTTTTAATATTGAGTGTTTCAGCATTTGTCACAGGAGCAAGTGAAAGTATTAATATTATAGGAAGCAGTTTCATGATATAAAATTCCTCCCTAAGTACATTTAAATAATTTAAAGGTTATATTATATTCAATTTAAAATTAATTTCCTGAAATTTAGTGGGCTTACATTGGAGCTGTTAAATTGTTTCATACATCACAATTTAGCTTTAAACAGTCCTTTAATACTCAAGACACGTTGACTTGATTTTTATAATTCAGGTAGAATTGGTGTAATAGAAAATTACAAACCAAGAATCTTGTTAACCTGTTCAGTAATGTTTTCACATAATAAATCAAATAAATCACAAACGATTTTGTGAAATTTTTTAACCTCCTATAATAAAACATCTAGAATACAATCCAAATACCAGTTTTTGACCACTACTGCTAGGGACCCAAAGAAAGGCAGTAAGTGAGTGTTGTTAAGGTGAAATCCCTCATCCAGTAAAAACTGGAAGTTCATTTTATTCTTTAGTATTCCAGATGGCATTCTAGGATTATAGCCTTTATCCATAAAGAGCAACTCTCAACCCCCTTCAGGCTTCCCTCTCTTCCTACAGATGCACAATTCCCAGCCAGACACCCTTTCATACCTTGCTTTAGAATGGCATCTTTCACTCCTGATACTATCTATGAAAAAAATCGAGTCTGACTCATTCTTCCTGACACCTAACCCCTTTCAGGACTCCTCAACACTGGAAGCCTCACAATACTGACAATGACAGCATCATCAACTTTACATCCAGACCATTACTTCAACTGCCTTCTTCACTTGAGCAGGGACTGAAATAGAAGTGTCAGGACTGCCACATTAAGAGAAAGGTCAGGAAGGGATATGGATGTCTTGTAAGACGAAGCAAGGACTTGGCTTAATTACCAGTCGGACAAGCCACTATACAAAGGTGGGTCTCAAGCAGTGGTACCCATGGACGACCCAAAGAAGGTGTGTTTCTCATCTTCTAAGTTATCATTCAAAGTCACTCCTTCCAAGTGGTCCTACTCTTTCTCTCACCCAGAAAGCCGAGCAACAAAGGTACTTATTTCTTGAACCACTTACTTGGTATTTGTCATTTGTTCCTTTGAGGGAAGAACCCAGGAACCACTGGTTACATTTCCTAACATGCATCACAGTTCAGCTGAACATAAACTGTGACATGCAACCTGCCTCATCTGAGAACACTGAAGAAGTTTAGGTGCCTTTATATTCTGCATCCTTAGTTAAGCAGAGAGGAAAGGCAGGTACAAAGAAATCAACCAGAATAAGTAATCAAATTAATTTTCAAAGTTTATGAAGTGAAAATTAAGAAATGTTTAATGTCATATGCAAATCTCAACTTGGGCACATAAGGAAGAGAAAAGGATCTAACTCTGAAGATATGGTGCCAAACCAAATTTAATCTTCATTGTATTTCTGTTTTAAGAGTTTAGGTAAGTGATTTTACTTAAGTTTATTTTTGGACAATGAAAATCAAATCCATGTAGGCTAGCCTGTTTTAAAAAAACAAAGGAGATAATTCATTTAAAAATACACTTCACAAAACCATGATAAAGTCCCCTTTCATTATTTGCAGGCCCCTCAAAATAGGAAACTACTAAAAGTTATATACATAGGGAATTTATTTGGATAGGGATATTTGGATGATTTTCAGATTTTAACCAGAAGCTAGGGAAAATAAAACTATGATATTTTAGAGAAAAAAATCTATCATATTTAAACAATATTTGAAGAATCTTTGGTTATATGGACAGGAAATTGCTTGAAATAGAGCCTGGAGACCAAGAAAACCCAAGACTCAAGCACTGCTTTATTGTGGTTTGACCACAAGTGTCCATTAAATGTTGAGGCTGTTTATATTGTTAAACACCACACATATTATCAAAACATGAATAAGATAAATCAATGGTCATTAGAAAATGATGTACCTTTAAAGCAAAGTACATTTGGATCTCTGGAGCATACCTGTGTATAGAAAGTTACTCTGAGGTATGGAGACAAAATGCTGCAGTTTGCAATAAAGGCACATAATTTGGGTGTGGGAAACAAGTAGAAAGCATTTCAGAATATGTTCAGATATGTGACCTGGGTTGTGGGTAGGAGTATCTTGGGAATTAATAATGCTCAGTCCATTATAGACCATTTCTTTACTATCACTCACTTGTAGCAAAGACTGAAATTGAATTCCAGCTCCTGTTGCATTAAGGGAAATGACAGGCAGTGGCGTGGATTGCGTGGTAAGAGGACTAAGACAGTGATGGATGTCATAATAAAAATGTGAGTTTTAAACAGAAGCAGCCCCGGAACAGAGCAAAGTAAGAAGACTAAAAGAATAAGTGTCTCTGCCTCAAGAATACAGGTTAACATGCTAATATTGTGGAAATTTTAAAAACGTAAAGATACAGAAAAAAAATTGCAAGTGAAAAAGTCAAGGGATGGGTACTTGAGTGGGAATTAGTATCCAGAAAGAAGCAGTGATTTACATAAAGTTTGGTCTTGTGATTTTTTTTTTATTTCTCTATGGAATGCATGTTAAAATTAGCTGGATTGTAGAGATTCCCCAGGTAAATTAAGACAGTGAAGATATAAACTCAGTCTGCATGGGATAAGCATAGGGGAATCTCAAATGCACAGCAACATACAATATGGAATGCTTCGGTATGACTGCAAAGCATGAGAACACCATACCAGAGGCAAAGCAAAACATGAAAAACTAAACTTACTTCAAACTCAACATTTCCTGCCCTCTTTCCCACAGGTTAAATGTGATCACCTGCTTATGGATCCTGAATATCAGTCTCTGAGTTTACCCAACCACTTTTAAACTGTCCTAACACTGATAGGATGAGTACTAGAGACTCTAGCTAGCACATGGTCATAATTTGTGTAGAAAAATAGCTGAAGTCACAGTGTTTTGATAACACCATTTGAATGGTCAAAGGATTAGTGAGAGTGAATATACAGATGCCTGTAGAGGCAGAAATGTGCACTGGATACCAGGTATATCCTGAAATTTGTCCATCATTAATATGTTAGGAGAGTATAAAGAATATAGCAAGTTAAATATCAGGTAAAATCTCCTTCCCTTGCCAACTCCTAAAAGGGAAATCATGTTTTTAAACATTCTTAAGGGAAAAATTCTAAAATATCCTCTCATTGATTGCTAGGTCTAGTGCTGAATCATATACTCACAAATTGCCCAAGTGCATTTTCACATTTCCTTATTGCTGCTCGACCATGGGTTTCCTTTATATTCTCCATTAAATGTTAGGGGAACCACTTCAACACTTCGATCTAAAAGGTGGATTTTAAATCTCCTCCTCTTCTTTTTCCTTCTTTATTGCTTCACTCAATCATCAGCAGAAAGGACCAGAAGAGAGTAGTTATATTCCAGTGCATACTGCCAGTGAACTTTTGTGGAATGAATAAGTGATACAATTAAAGCAGCTTAAATAAAGTTTACCACAGTAGACCTCCTTCCCAGCACCTTCCTTTGATGTAATATTTGCAGAGAGCATCAACTCTATTATCCAAAGTTCCCAACAGAAAACAAAATGATGGAAGGGGTCCAAAGTGTTCAAGTACACCCAAAATACACAGCTCCAAAATCCTGATTATCAAATAAGATATATAAAAATCAATGAAAGTTAAAATGCAATGTTCATTTTGTTCAACATTCTTTCACAAATGAGTGCTCAAAGTAATTTAATTGTACCTTTCTTATACTTTGTATGATAACTGTTGTTTAAAAAGTAGTATTCATTATAATGCCTTATATTTGTAAATTACTTAAAATATCACTTTAAGTATTTCAAAAGTATTACTTTTATCAATTAGGTAAACTGCAAAAAGAAAAATTCCATGAAATACTACTTGCACAATGTCTTCTATAAAGGCTGAAAAACATGTTTTTATTCTTATACAAAAATATTTATCAACATACTGCTTTGTGAACCCTGTGGGAATTCATCTCATAAAAGCTATTCAATGATATCCCATAGCATTCATAAATTTTATCTCACTAATTATAAATTTATCAACAAGCATCAAATTTATCATGCATTTCTCTATTTGCTGATCTCTTGACAATCCCATCTACATGTGTTGATTAACTTCTATAGCCCTCTGTACGGCAGTGGAGCTGCCAACAAATCACTCCCATGTTGGAATATGTTTATGTATTCCTAAAAGCTGTAGATGTGTTGGAATAATGATAGTCACTTAGCAAGGAAAGAATCTTGAAATAATAACTTAATGTGTAATGGCCCAGTCACTACTCTGCTATATTAACGCATGTAATCCTCACAACTTCAAAGGCAGGTAGCCTCATTTTTCTCTCATTATACTTGATACAATAGCAATGCTTGGATTCACATGTGAGTAATCTGACACCAGGGTCTGCTCCTGGAACCTATTATGATTTGAATGAAAGGTATCCCCCAAAAGCTCCTGTGTGACAACACAAAGGCTGAGGTAAAATGATTGGGTTATGGGAGCCTTAACTCTACTGGTAAGTTAATTCCCAGATAAGGATTAACTAACTATAGGCTGGAGGGTATGGCTGGGTCAGAGGGGCTGTGCCTTTAGGATATATATTTTGTGTCTAGCATGGAGTTTCTCTCTCCACTCCCTGGAACCATGCCTTCTGCCATGATGTTCAACCTCACTTTGCGCCCCAAAGAATGGAACTGGTCATCTGTGGACTTGGATTTCTAAAACCATGAGCCACTAAATAAACTTCTCCATCTAAAACTGTTCTTGTCAGGTCTTTTAGTCTCAGCAGTGAAAAAGTTGACTAAAACAGAGATTTCTACTGAGAATTGCGGTCATTGCTGTGACTAACCTGACCAATGGGGCCAAAGAATTGGCTATAGCTAAGGACATCACTGTCACTAAAGAAATGCTGAATACTTTGCCTAGAGACAACAAGATGGCTTGAGGACATCTCAGGCATTGACAAGACCACACCATATCAGCCTCAAGGGAATAAACACTGGAGAAAAGGCCAGTGGTGCACACTTTTTGAACAAGGGAGCCTAAGAGGGTGTCTCAACATGCTCAGCCACAAAGGCACTCAGAGTTCACTGCAACCAAGGTCCCTAGAGACTTGGCTACTGTTCAAGATGGCATCACACCTTGGTGGCAACCACATGGTGCTGGTACTGGAGAACTGCAGGATGCTGGACTTATGGGGCCATAGAGGCTTTCACTGAGACTTTAATGGATGGGTTGGTCTCCCAGGCCAATCGCCGCATGGTTGGAGTAACTGCAGTCAGTTCCTGAGAGGGTGATGCATGGAGGTGTGAGGAATCAAAAGCTGCAAATGGGGATCTCCAAGAATAAGAAATTCCAGTACCATGGAAAATTTGCTAAGGAAAGCTGCAAGAAATGATACATACAAGCCAACAGAGGGGCCATGTGGACTACAACAGGCAAAGCCATAGAGGCAGAGTTGCACAAGCTCCTGGGACAGACCATCGTGATCACATGTGCTCCAGTCCTGGACATGGAGCTACAAAACTTGCTTGCCCAGATGAATTTCACACTTGTTTTGGTCCCATCACTTCTTTCTATGCACCAATTTTTCTGAATAGAAATATTTACTGTATGCCTTTGTATATTGAACATATGTAACTTGATTTGATTTTTAAAGTAGCTCAGTCTATGAGTTTGCCTTGAGTCTCAGAAGAGACTTTGGACTTGTACGTTGGGCAATCTTGGAACTGTTAACACTATGGGGACTCTTGGAAATGGACTAAATGTATTTTGCATTGGGAGATTTTTCATGAACTTTTTGGGACCAGGCATGAAATATTATGCTTTGGATGAAGGGTATTCCCCCAAAACTTGTGTGAGACAATTCAGGAAGGCTGAGGTGAATGATTAGGTAATGGTAGCCTTAACCCAATCAATGAGTTAATCTCCTGATAGGGATTAACTGGTAACTGTAGGCTTGAAGGGTGTGACTGGAGGAGGCCGGACATCGGCAGTATGACTTTGGAGCAGGTATTTTGCATCTGGCACGGAGTCTCTCTCTATTCCCTGGACACATGCCTTCTACCATGATGTTCCCTCCTCTCAAGCCATGAGAAATGGAGCTGGCCTTCTATGTACCAAGACCTCTGAAACTATGAATCCTCAAACAAACTTTTCCTTCTAAAATTGTTTTAGTCATAGCAGCAAAAAAAGCTGACTAAAACAAAACCTGTGTACTAATTGCCTTTCTGTAGGAATACAAACACACACTTAGTATTTTATTCTCATTTATTGAATTCTTACATATGCAATGTACTTGGTAATTTGGGAAGATAGAAAAGGAAATTTAGATATCCCACTTTCAAAAAATGGATCATATACACTATATAAAAATGGAAATATATAAGTATTTAAATGACTGTAGGTAATAATTATTATTTTCTCAATGAAGATGTCAGCTTCTATGATCAGAGATACCTGTAAATTTTGACATTATTCATGGAAAAAAAGAGGATGAAAGAAACTTCATCAAACCTTTATTCCTTATACTTGTATTCTTGCAGCTTCTTTATGTACTCTATCTACCATCTATCTATCTTAATTACAACGAAGAGACAACCATTTTTCTCAGGAAGGAAATGTGTAGGCAATGAGTAAACTAGTAAAATTTAATTTTCTCAACCTACAGCATCAATTCAGTGAATTAAACATAACTTCTATTATTAATACAGATGACAAGATTACATCTGTAGTAAAGGAACAGCACAAATAATGTGCTATTATTTTTAAGATATTTAGCAAATCTGATAATAGGCAACAAATTAAAATCCATTTGTCCAAACAAGAAACATTCTATGGGTAAAGTTAAACTTTGTCTAGTTTTGTTTGATAGCTTTTCTAATTATTTCATTGTCTATAATTAAATTTTTTAGAATATTCCAAAAATACAGTTTGGAAAAACAAACATGGACTATTTTCCTGCAATTTTTGGCAATATTATTAACAATATAGTGCATATTTATATTTCTATCTACTTTTCAAATTACAATCATCCTGCTTAACTGTTTGGCAGACTCAGTAGTAAACAAAGTTTCCTATGTTACATTATTTGAAGTTAAGTTACCTTTAGTGGCTGTGTAAGTTTCCTACACTTTTGCATACCATTGTTTTGTTGGCTTGTTTGGTTTTAAAGAAACAGAGGAAAAGTGAGTGAGAGGGAGAAAGAGAGAACTGATTTTATTTAGTTTTTCATGTAATTTTCGTTGCTCCAACACTTCATTGTATATGTAGAGCTGGGGTTTGAACTCACGTCCTCGTGCGTGCCAGGCAAGCACAGTAACCACTGAGCCACCAGTCCAGCACCAAATAGTATAGGTTTAATTAGTACCCATTTAATAGATACAAATTAAATGTTATTTTTTTGTTTTCTACTCCTTTTCTCACAAATAATGTCACAAATAATATGGAATATATTTTATGTGCTTATAATTTGTATTTCTTTTGGGTGTTTGCCTGCTTATATTCACATCCTATAACCACTTTCCTATAAGGAATTTATGTTTCACTTTAACTTTTCCAGTTTCAAAAGCTAGATATAACAAACACAATGAGAACCTGGTGAAAAAAATTGCGAAAAGGCAGTTAACAGGTCTGATAAACTTATAAAAGATTGCAAATCAAAGCTCCCCTAAAGATTTCTAGTACAAGAATAAGCAATGTCAAAAGTAATGAGTTTTTTACAGTTCGTATACTCAGATGCACTTATTTTTTTCTCTAAGCATGTTAGACAATAGGCACATAATCTTAGCTCTAAAAATCTTGCTCCTTTTCACTGTTGCACTAATCAACTTTTGGTGTAAATTTTATTATTCATTCTATTCTCGCTATTAAAACTTTAGAACTATTATTCAACCTCCCATAGGAATATTGATTACTTCAAATGACAATTAAATATACTAAAACAGAACAAATTTTAGAGATCATCTTGGGAAATCCTACAACATTAATGAATTTCACTTATAATATATAGCAAAGCAGCTAACCAATTTAGAGATTTACTATGCCTTGGAGGGTATTATTTTATACATTTTTGCAATGAAGCCTCTGTTAAGTGTTCACTTGATTAGTATTCATTACATAAACTTGTCAAAGTAATTCTTCTTTCCAATAATAATCCATTGTTTGGTAATATTTCTCTAGGGTCACCATACATCTCCATTTATTTGTGACAGTCCCAGATAAAAACTAGCTCATGCATGCCGTCTTCAACAACAAGCTATTGGGTTGTAATGGATACAAGTTACAAGGTGTTAGGTAATTTTTCCTGGATATAATGTACCTCCTATTGCTGCACCAGAGCACAGATTGAAACCAGTGTATGTGTGGGCTTGCTTCCCAGCCACTTAATAAGTTTCTGAGGATTGGTATTTAGTTAAATTCTCTATCTTTGTTTTCTCATCTATAAAATATGTAAAATAATGATATCTAGCATGGAACATTTGTCATGTTCTTTGTTGGAGGGTCAAATTTCTGCTCCCACTGAAGCACAACCAGTTCTGTGATTTGTGGCCCTCCTCTAGGAGGAAGGATTATATGTTGTCACCCTATTATGACCTGCTTACCTACTTAAATTATTTTGGTGAAATTAGTGTACACAAAGATGAATGGTAAACTTGCACACAGAAGCTTTGAGAGTAACACTGTTGTTGAGTCTACCAAAAAATTGACCAAGTTCCTGAAGGGACAAATCCTCCAGTCTAGGTCTTAGAATGAAGAAAGTAGACCTCCAGTTGGCTTATAGTATGTATCCAATGCAAGCAAGAAGTAATATTATATCATATGTTGTATACCTTTGCAATTTCAATGTTTGCTATACCAGTATATCTTTGTTTAACTTGACTGATACATTATATATTAATGCATTTAATGTATACATTTTGTTAATATCAGGATTAAATTTAAGTGTGTGTGTGTGTGTTTCTATAAGGCATAATGGTGCTGGCCCACAGGAGTTGATAAGCAAGGGACAATTACATCTACTAATAGTTTAATAGCTAAACAACATTTGTTAAAATGCAAATGGCCTATGATTATATGAAAGAAGATAAATCTCATTAGTGATATTAGTGATAAAAATAAAAATGATGAAGGAAAATATACTTATGAATATTAGGAAATATTTAATAGTTACAACATGTCTGTAATACAATTTAGAAATGCCAATGAATAATTATAGTTTTAACATTTTGTGGTTAATTGTGGATATATTTTAAATTATAATTGAAAAATATTCTTTGCTATATTGTTTACCATCACTAAATATTAGAAATATTAGAAATACATTGAGTCAATTATAACAGGAATCAGTTAAATAAACTATAGTTTACCCATACATATAAATTTAATTTAAGGAAAGAAAACTGTTGTGGACCAGTATCAGTGATAACTAAAAATGACACTAACATACTATAAATGTTTCTTAGTATATATATCAGATATTTATATATGTATATGATGTATATGTGTTTTGTATTACATAGGAAATACATAAGTATGTATTGGAGAGCACATTACATATGTAGATATTTTAAATGGAGTACACCATAACTTCATTTTAGTAAAGACAAATACATGTGAGTAATTGCCTTGCCTTTTATTATAGTTTTACATTTTATATGCATTAATTTAATAATAAGAAAAGTAATATAAAAATAAAAACACATTAAGCTTTATTTATTGTCTGGACATTACTAAACATTTAAGGAGAAAAAAGAGAATTATTTCTTAAAGCATCATAGTGCAGAAGAATTAGCAAAGACTGTGGTCTTGGTCTTGGAAGTATCTAATCTGATTCCCAATTCTCTCATTCTGTATGATTTCAACAAAGTTACCAACATTCAGTGAGTCACATTTTTCATTTCCACAAAATGATGACAACAGAATGAACCTCAGTGGATTGAGAAAAACAAACAAAATTATATACACAAAATTCCTGATAGAGCCTAAGTGTGTAGCTCAGTGGTGGAGCAGTTGATCCAGCCCCACAATTTTCCTTTTAAATAGAACTTACTTAAAATACGAATAAAACTTTATACTATTGTGACATTTTCAATATACAGTGTTGTAACTCTCAAATATTTTGGCCTCAGCACTCTTAGTCTCTTAAAAATGATTAAGAGGGGCTGTAGTAGGGTTGAAGCGATTGCTCAGAGGTTACGGCACTTGTCTGGCATGCGCAAGATGCAGGTTCGAATCCCAACACCATGTATGCAACCAAGTGTCTGATCAATGAAAACCAGAAGAAAAAAAGAAAAAAACTAAATAAAATTGGTTCTCTCTTCCTCTCTCTCTCACTGTCCCTTTCTCTTAAAAAAAAGAAAAATGATTAAAAATTCAAAAAGTATTTGTTTAGGCTACATCTATCAACATTTCCTGAATTAAAATTAAAATGAAATATTTTTTTAAAATTAGTTTTAAATGCAAAAATAGTCATAAACCTAATGCATAATAATACATTTAATATCTAATGTAAAATAATTCTATTTCCTAAATATCACCAAGAAGAATAATATTTTCTATGTTAAAAAGTCTTTTAAAATATCTGCATAATGAAAATCAGATGGATTCTCATATCTGCCTTTGAATTAAGCTGGTTGCAATATCTTGTTTGGTCATGTTATTTTGCTTTACACATTTTCAGTTTGAAAATTAAATAATACTTTTACAACTTTTTCAGAAAATTAAGTATACTCTGCATTGATACTACAGTCAAACTCAACAAGTAATACTTGAAAATTACTTGCAGTATGAAACCTGAAGCCTTAATAACAAATATCTCATACCCTAATAGGTTATTACATCTATTAATTTAATTGCTCTTTGGATTTTTTGTATATGAATTATTTTGTAACATTATGCATTGGTGATTTGGAAAATATTTTTGTGCTATACAGATTTTGTGAATGTTGATGTATTCCATATATAATATGAAAAACGATATTATAACTTTTCTTACACACATATAAAAGTGTTGAGAAGCTATGGAGCTCACAGTATATGATGTGGTCTTTCTAGAGTTCTAATTTTCACTTGAAATTTCTAGTGTTATCTTTGGCAAAAAACACTGCTGCTTGTCTTTCTTGAGGTGAATGACTTTATATATTTTCAAGGGCAATATCTGCAAAACACCCAATTTTGAAAGCCCATAGTATCTGTCAGCTATTGTTTCAGTAAAAATGATGTTCATGGACAAAGTAGTTGAGCTTGCAACTCCAACATATGTGCCTGTGCTTAAATTGTAGCTTGTCTTTGCACTGCATATGATGCCGGGGTGTTTTACACTTACTCTCCATCGCATCATAATGGTGTGTGCTCACTGCCTTCCTTCTTACAAATACATTAGCCATTTCACCCAGGATTCCTCGTCTCAGTCACAACAGATGTCAACAAAGGGAACAAGGCAAAGACCATTACAGTATTGTTCTTACTATTTCTAAAATGACCTGTTGAATTCTCTGAGAGGGTTTGAATGCTCCATAGAAATTCAAGGGCCATAATTTGAGAATCACTGACAGAGCATATTCAGTACTTGAAGTCATGCAAATATCTGCATATCCTTGCCTCCTTGAACTAAGGAGTAAATTTTAACTCTTTGCTTTGTTCTTCCAGAAGAAATTTTCCTGTCTTTGTTTAATTCATTGTGTCCCTAACAATTAGCGAGCTATTTTCCAATAAAAATTTTGGTAGTAGATTGCAATCTCATCATTCAGCTTTGTCTGAAGGCCAAAGTTACAGCCCCACCTCCACCTGGTACATGGTTCTCCAGAGTAGGCAGATGGGTACTTCAAGTACTTTATTATTTATGAGGAGCAACAATGTCCTATGGGTTTTGTATAGCATTATGCAATCTCTTGGGAGATACAATGTAAATTAGGAAATACAGAAAAGGACTTTGGAAAACTAGAAATGGGTATAAGTTTTAGGGTTAGATTAATGGTTTTTGAGCCAAGTATTGAATATATGGTAATGAAAAGAGAAAAAGTTGCAATTGGCTTTAGTCTCTCTGCCTATAAATATCAGACTGTAAGCTACGCATTAATGTTTCCGGCATAGCACGAACAGAAGGTCACATAGAATTATTATGCTGAAGCATGGTAACAATGTACAAACAGATGAAATGCAGTTGAGTTCATTATCTGTGGAATTTACATTCTATAAAGTCTCTGTGAACACTGAATTAGTGAAAACTGAGCTATAGTTTAAATTCCAGAAAGACAGGTCATAAAACTTTTGTTATCTGAAATGCTTTTTATATTATATCACTTTATTTGCTAAATTTCTTATAAAATAAATGAGGCACACAAACATTGAAAACTTGCTCTTTAGTGTAATAATTTTCCTGTGTGACCCTTAGTAGGCATTTTAAAAATTGGTGTCTGCAGAATCTGCCTCACCAGCAATTTTAAACATTTCCATGCTGGATCATCCTTAGGAATAAGCAACCAACACAACATGAGCCCAGAAAGGTTTGGCATTTTCCTGACTTGGATGACATGGCAATGAATTTTTTATAACTACCATCCTCACAACAGTGCTGTCTGCTATGTTTTTTATTGGTCATCATCTTACGAATCTACAAAAGCAGCCATCCCTCCATCTTTTCCATAGCTTCAGCACATACTGAAAATGTTAGTTTAGCCCTTTACAAAGCAACATCATTCAGACATCACAAATCTCCTCTTCCTATTTCTGAAAGTTCCATATTGTTGATTCATGTGTACTGAACTCCCAGCGTAAAGCACTATAACTCATGCTAAACAACGCATTCCTCACACACATATTTTCTCTTTGTGAGGTCTATTTAGCCTTATTGTGTTTCTTATCTGTCATAGCTTAAACAATACTTTAACCCTATTCTATAGGCCATCTCAACAGTGAAATCACCAAGAAACACAAAATGCAAAGAATTTACCTGCAAATAGGCTGCAAAAAGGATTTGTTTATAGCATGAGAGCTTAAACAGAAAGGGATATATATTTGGACAACTCAAATTTTTAACTGCTCTGTACATATTTACGAATTAAAACAAAAGTCCCATGAGTATTGATTTAGGGCTTTTCAATAAATTTTATAACAAGTAGGTGAATTTACAAATGTGGACTACACAAATACTAAAGATTGAATATGATAAATTTAACATTTGATAGTATTTATAAACATAAAAACAATACAATCCAGAACAAAAAGATAAAAGCACAGATTTTGTTTTATTACTGTGTATAAAACCTGTTCATCATAAATTCCCAGTATTTCAGGACATATAACACTATATTAGAAACAAAAATATCGAAGCAATTGGTTATACATGATGTAACATAGACCTAGGAAATTCTCAAGAATTTTAATTCTGAGCTCTTTATCCAAATGACATCAACCCCCAAAAGGAGACAATGAAAAAAATTGATGTCAATTCTCATGCCAGTTTTCAGTGTTGAATGAAATACGAGAAATAAAATCATGACACTTCAATTAATAAGGAAAAAATGCCAACTTGTAACAAAAATGTCATAAATCAGAAAACATTTTTGAAACTTTCAATTTTATTTTGAAAATTCAATTTAACAAATTAGCATTGTTTTGATGCAGATTGATTCCAGAACTTTTAGGAAAAGCACAGATACACAATTTAAAGGAAACTTCATTGTTATTCACTTAATGTAACAGTACATAGTGTGGTATCTCTATTAATAGTCAAACGCTCTGTTTTTCTAGTCACAAATTTAAGTTTCTGCTTATCAAAACATAAAACAGAAAGCAAAACATTCTTTCTTTTGATTTTTGGTGACTTTTAACATTTTTCTTTGTTTCTTTCTCCAAGTTCCTTGCATTCCACTTTAAAAGACACCAGATTTATTTTATTTTATCCATACTACATTCTTCTGTTTTGATGCTCAAACCATATACATACCTCATACACACCATGTACAACATATGCACATGAAAGTTATCTTACTGTCCACCAAAGTTATGGAAATCTGCTTGGATATATTTGAATATTAGCAAACATATACATGGTATCTTGTACATGGTATCTTTTAAAGTTTCAGTTTTTCTTATTTTTCTTTTCTTTTTTTTTTTTTTTTTTGGCTAGTCTATAGCGGTGCAGCTGATTTTGTGTATTGACCTTGTATCTGTAGTAGACTATTCTGGATTTCTGTCACCAGGTACAAGTTGCATTTGGAATTATTTTCCTAAGTTGAAGACATTTCTTTATATTTCTTGTGATGAGTTTTTCTATAAATACATTCAGTGTTGTTTAAAAATATGCATTTTGCATCAATTTTGAAGAATTTTTAGTTGAGTATATAGTTTCATGTTAAATTTTTTCTCTTAGGCCTCACTCAAAAGAAAAATGTCAGCTATCAGTCTTGTTGCTCTTGTAAAGGCAATTTATCTCTTTTACTCCGGCTGATTCAAGATTTTTCCCTTTATTTCAAGTTTCAAATATCTGACTCTGCTGTGCCTTTGAGGAATTTTATTTATATTTATATTTACACTACTTAGAGTTTGATAAATTTCTTAAATCTATGTATTAATGTATTTCATCAGAATTTGAAAGGTCTTGGACATTATTTTTTATTAGAACTTCATGGCTATACATAGTAGTTGGATTCACCCTAATAAATTCATACATGCTTGGAAATCAATTTCAAATCAGTCCCCCGTGTTTCCCTCTTTCCCTCTCCTATGCTTCCTCCCCCCCCCCGCCTCTACTTTACTAGCCTTGCTTGCCTTCATTTTTTTAACTTGTATTCGATTATTTCTTTACAAAATCTTATCCTTCCCCATTCCTTTATTTTGCTTTAGCTTCTGCATGTGAAAGAAAACATTCAACCTTTTAGTTTTTGAGTTTGGCTAACTTCATTTTGCATGATATTCTCCATTGCCCTCCATTTACCAGCAAATGTCATAATTTCATTCTTTTTTATGGCTGAGTAGAACTCCATTGTGTGTGTGTGTGTGTGTGTGTGTGTGCGCGCGTGCACACATACCACAATTTCTTAATCCATTCATCTAATCACAGTCATCTGAGTTGATTCCATAATTTAGCTATTGTGAATTGTGCTGCTATAAGCATTGATGTGGTACTGTCAATTTCAGATCTTTGGGAAAACATACCCAGGACAGGGAAAGCAGAGTCATATGGTGGTTCAATCCCTAGTTTTCTGAGGAATCTTCATACTACTTTCCAGAGTGGTTATATTAGTCCACAGTCCCACCAACAATATATCAGTGTTCCTTTCTCCCCTCAACCTTGCCAGCATTCATTGTTGTTCATATTCTTGATTTTTGCCATTCCAACTGGAGTGAGATGAATCTTTGTGCAGTTTTGATTTTCCATTTTTCTGCTTGCTAGAGATGGTGAACATTTTTTCATATATTTATTGGCCTTTTGTGTTTCTTCTGTTGGAAAGTTTCTGTTTAGTTCTGTTGCCTATTTGTTGATTATATTACTTATTTTTAGATGTTAAGCTTTTTGAGTTCTTTATATTCTAGATATTAATTCCCTATCACATGGGTTGCTGGCAAAGATTTTCTCTCATTCTATACACTCCCTCTTTATGCACTTAATCATTTCCTTAACTGTGCTGAAGCTTTTTGTTTAATAGCATATTTTATTCTTGGCTTCAATTTTCCTCTTTGGGAGTCTTTGTAAGGTGGTCAGTACTTGCACCTATGTGATGGATTGTAGACCCAATGTTTTCTTCTAGTATTTCTAAGGTTTCTGGTCTAATTCTGGTCTGATCTATTTAGATTCGAGTTTTATGTATGGTGAGAGATATGGGTATAATTTCATTTTTCCAGAAATAGCTAGTCAGTTTTCCCAGTACCATTTGTTAAAAAGACTTCCTTTTCATTAAATTATATTTTGGCACCTTTGTCAAATATCAGATGGCTGTAAGTTTGTGGATTTGTCTGTGTGTCTTCTCTTTTATTCCATTAGTCTGCATGTCTATTTTGATGCCAATAGCATGCTGTTTCTTTTGTTTCTTTGTTTCCTTTTTAGGGTATTTTTGGGGCCGTTGATGCCACACAGTCTTACATAGTGAAGGGATTTGTTGCTATAAATTCAAACATTCAACATAATGAAAATATAACTAAAAATCCATCCTTACCCAGGATATCCCTCTCCCCAACCATTGCCTGGTTTCTTACTTCCACTGCATTCCCCCGATTACAGATATTAATGCATAGATACATATATATAATTAAAAAATGAATTTTCTGGTTTTAAATGCTGTTTTTATGACTATATCTCTGTAGTAAAATTTATTGTGATGCTTCCTACCCCATTTTTCTTGCTTAGACCATTTATAAAAAGTCAACACTACACTAAATGGAAAAAAAACTTAAAAGTATTTCCACTAAATTCAGGAACAAAATAAGGCTGTCTACTTTCATGACTCTTATTCAACATGGTCCTTGAAACATTAGCCAAACCAATCAAAAAGGAAAGGAAATAAAAGGGATACAAATAGGAAAAGAAGAAGTTAAACTATCTCTGTGTGCTGCCAATATGATCCTATAACTATAAGAACAAAAACCTCCACCAGAAAACTTCTAGAGCTTATGAATGAATTTAGCAAAGCAGTAGTATACAAAATAAACACCCATAAATCAAT